>JAPFRM010000158.1:0-48047 GCA_030778325.1 Beauveria medogensis
ATGTATAGGTGGCGGCTTCCGTTCTTGAAGAAACCCTTCTTTGTCTTGACACGATTTATTCAAATCTTTTCTGTACTTTTTTTTTCTTTCTTCATGTATCAGCAACTGATTTTCCGTTACAACAACCCGCACTACATCTGGCTAGTTACCCTGGTAGCTCAGCGCCCAGCTAGTTAGTCTTCCTGGGCACGCCATTTCGCACCACCAACTTCATGGTGAGATGGCGCGCAACAGCTGCCCATTACTCTGAAATGGAAATCAGCATTTAGCACTGTTACACCAACACATGTGGCCATTCTGTCAGAGCTCGGCGACCCCCTTAGCGCCAATTGACGGGCGGGTCGCCGAGTAATATTTGGCCGAGATGGTGTCGACGAGAACAACTTGAACTTTTTGCGTTTTGTGACACAAGCGATTACTCCGTCTCACCCAAAAAAAGGAGCCATATGGCCAGAAAGTATTGGCCATGGGTCACAATGTACAGGCAAGAAAACCCCCGTTTAGGGTGTGCTCTTGCCCATCTCCTGTGGTATGCGACGGCGATTGCTTTTTAAAAAGCCACAGGCGACATTGTAAGCGCCAGATGGCAGTCCCACGCTGCACAGGTGTGACCGGTTTAAAGACACCTCTTCAAAGTACACTGCCGTCTTCTTGCATTGTTGTACGCATCTGTTGGAGAAGCATCCAACTGGGTTCTTGTACAGAGTGCTCTGCTAACAATAGTTGGGCTTTTACTCCGTACCAGACTCACCATTGGCTTCGGCGGCGTCCCACATGCCCCTGCAGTAGTTAAATAGTTGGTGCTCAGGTGGTGTGGCCAACGTGAACAAGCCTCCAGCGGCCCAACCAAGCTCTTGGAGTGCCCATCGGAGCATGAGCTTGATGCGGCCAAGATGGGGGATTCGGTGAAGCCAAGGATGTAAAATGTAACAAGGACAAGACCGCTGCTGCCAACTTCCCATCGGGGTCTATACAGAGTTCATCCAAAAGGGTACTACCCATCCCAGGACTCTTTCAATAGTTTAGTGATTAGTGACCTGTTACATACACACACCAAACCTTCTAAGCAATCTCTCCTAGTTACCGCCCTTGGACCACGCGGGGAACGCCACGTAACTACATGATAGGCCTTTTTTTCCGTCTCGTCCTCGTGGCTGTTCTAGCTTCCCACTAAAACCCCACATGGCAAGATAATATCAGCTTCCAAGTCGGGAAGGTTCAGATATCAAAAACTCCAAACAAGCTCATTTCTCGATCCATTATGCTCTTTGAAGCCAGCCAGACACTCACCACCCCCCATTGGGTAACGTTACTCCCTGCCGACAGAATTAAGGCGCCGCAGACCTGTTCCATCTTCCTTTGTTCTTGTTCGTCGAGCGCGAAACGCGTCCAGGCGAAATGTTGGCATCTTTTGCACATCAAGCCCTACATACGGTACGGGCGTGATTTGACGAGGTCCAAAATCTTTTTTTTTCTACTGCAACACTGCCGGCATGCAAGGCACGTGGGTGCTCTGCAACTGACATCATCCGGTGGAGGGTACGGGGTTTCGCCGAGAATCGCACTGCATATTGGAGTCTCTCTTCTGCGAGACGCCCACTCACAAAGCTGAGCCAGTTTGAAGTAGTTTGAGTGCCAACTAGCAACCCGCAGTCCCTAATGATTGTACAATCACACTAGCAGGTCAGTCAATGCAGGCACACGCCGCCAAAGGCCTCTCCACTCCTGTCAGCATCTAGTTCCCGTCTCGGCCGTGCACCAGGCACACATTGGCTGTCGTCTATAGCTAGCTTGGTGGACGTCGAGGAGCACCAAAGTACCACGCGACATGTAGAGTCTCGGCGAGCATGTTTACAATACAGTTATTCTTGTAGTAAATTGGACCAGTTGTGATTGATTGGGTGCATTGTCTATGCCCATTTTTACCTCAAACAATGATGAATGGGAGCTGTGCCGTGTAGATACCCATGACAGTATCGCCACATTTTCCATGGCTTCATTACAAGTCTACTCGCAACCACAGTGTGGTAGTATCTCCCAGATTACCTTTTCTCATTTTTTATCTCCCCCACACGAGACTGGACTACGACCACGCGATGGAAGCCTCGAGATTGGCCGCAGCAGAGACTATCCGGTTTGGGGCGACTCTGAGTAAGGTAGCAGCGCACCGGATATGAGCCAAAAGGTCTAAATCGCCCCCAATGTAAGCGGTCCAACGTCACATGAAGGACCATGAACCGAGATTAGTGACAAGCGTTCCACTCCAGCATGTATGTCACCAGCCCAACGCGGGCACTGGTATGCACTAATAGACTGGAATGAACGTATATAGCCCGCCGGTCCCTCGTCGACAGTCGCCCTCCTACTTCAAGTCATTTCGCAACTCAAGACACGCCTGTACCAATAGTTTGGGGAACAGACTACCATTGACGAGATCCAACACAAGATTGTTGCAAGAATGGCGTCTTTCATATCGGTGGCCACCGTGGCCAGCTTGCTTGCCATGCTCCCCACCGCCATGGCAGCATTCAGCCCAGGCTCACAAAAAAACATTGCAATCTACTGGGGTAAGGACATTGGATTTGCTATTCTTCGTTGCCCAGATTCTGACTTTGTGGCAAGGTCAAAACTCGTACAACCAAGGCAGCGGCCCTCTCGCCCAACAGCGTCTTGGATACTATTGCCAGAGTAAGTACCATCACAACAGATGGTGAATTTGGAGAGTCAAGTGACACTAACACTTGATGCAGACACCGACATCAGCGTAAGCACGACCCCGATAGTGGTGCCCGCCACTTCATGAGGCTAATGGCACATAGATTATCCCGGTCGCGTTCATGAATGGCATAACTCCTGCTATAACAAACTTTGCCAATGCAGGCGATAACTGCACTGCGTTTCCTGATAACGGCAACGTCTTGAACTGCCCCCAAATTGAGTAAGTTGCACACTTCTGCACACTTTTGCAGGGAACCGGTATCGGTTTTCGCTAACCATGTGCGCCAGAGAGGACATCAAGATGTGCCAGAGCAAGTACAGCAAGACAATCGTGCTATCTCTCGGCGGAGCTACTTACTCTCAGGGCGGCTGGTCCAGCCCTAGTGCCGCCGAGGCTGCGGCACAGATGGTCTGGGACATGTTTGGACCCGTGCAGTCGGGCAACAAGGTCAACCGTCCCTTTGGCAGCGCCGTTGTCGATGGCTTCGACTTTGACTTTGAGAGCAGCGCCAACAACCTCCCCGCTTTCGGTGCCAAACTGCGCAGCCTCATGGATGGTGCGGGAGGCAAGAAGTTCTTCCTGACTGCTGCCCCTCAGTGCGTCTTCCCCGACGCGGCCGTGGGCGCCGCTCTTGATACCGTCGCGTTTGACTTTGTCATGATTCAGTTTTACAACAACTGGTGTGGCGTGTCCAACTTCAAAGAGGACGGGAGCACGCAAAACGCCTTCAACTTTGACGTCTGGGACAAGTGGGCGCACGGCAGCAAGAACCCCAACGTGAAGCTCCTGCTGGGCATTCCCGCGGCTCAAGGCGCCGGCGGCGGATACACGAGGGGCTCCAAGCTCAAGGCGGCCATCAACTACTCGCAAAAGTACTCCAGCTTTGGCGGCGTCATGATGTGGGACATGTCGCAGCTCTACTCCAACAGCGGCTTCCTGAATGAGGTGCTTTCTGACATTGCGGGCGGTCCAACAACGACTGTCCCTCCTGAGACGACGACGACCACGAGCCCGGGTACCACTCCTCCCACGACCACTTCGTCTCCGCCTCCGTCTGGTGGCCTAGATCAGTATGCTCAGTGTGGCGGACAGGGCTACAACGGCCCAACAGTGTGCAAGGCTCCGTACACTTGCGTCAAGCAGAGCGAGTGGTGGTCGTCCTGCAGATAAACGAGTCCAGGAAATGAGGACTTACCAACAATCACGTACATAGTGTATGGCTCTTTTGACTTGTATATAAATCTAGCCAATGCAAATATTCGATTCCAAATTGATGATGACGATAGTCGTGATGGTTCTGGACGTCCGTTCGGGCTTGACTGCGCATCGTTGACATGATGGCTGCGAACAGAGACAGTGTGGATAGCGATAAGTACTGTGGATAGATAGCAAAATAGGTACGCGTCAGGAGAAATGAGATGTGCGTACATACGAGCCGCAAGGTGCAAGGTGGCGCAGTCGCTCAAGTACCCTTAATCCACGTGATTTCACCGCCACAAGGGCAAGTGAATATGCCATCTTCGGGTCGAAAGGTACTCGACAGCTTTCTTAACCATGACCATGCTATCATGTCTCATATCACTAAAGTTTTTTTTCTTCTTCGCAAAATGTCATCGTCCCAAACCCATATTACAAGCGCAGATCGCAGGGTCCATGATCATATGCACTAAAAATAGTATGCGCCGGTCTTGCGGTCCGCGCCACCAGCCTCTCCACAGGACCACAGCCACCTTTTTTCTCCCCTGCGCCACCACCTTCACTCATTTGCAACAGCTGCCGCGTCAACACTGTGGGACAATCAATACCAGTATGGGGGGGGGATCCATCACTTGAAATCCTGCCCAGCCGCCTGACCTAAACAATCCCTCTCGACGATTTCGTTTTTTTTTTGTTTCTTTCTTGCCCTTGCATAGCTGTATTTCGCGACCCAAAACTTCGCTCGCGTCTACCCGACTACACTCGTTGATTCTGTCACCTGAGCCCCTACCTAGGTTACCTACCTCAAAGGCAACGTCGCCAGAAGCATCACCGCAGCGGCTCATCAGGACCCTCAAAATGCCACCATACTTGCCCGCATCGGCGGCGGCACTATCTGCGCAGCTCAGCAAAGTCGAACAGGAGCTACATCAGCCTCAACATGCTGTTCTCGTCAGCCGCAACCTACAGCACCCCAACCACACACAACAAGTAACGCTCGGCGTCATCGCAGCCTACGTTGTCGTGATTGCTATCTTGTGGAATGTTCCCTACATTAAGAACATTCTCTGGCCATTCAAGGTGAGTGTGGACCGGCCTGTTCTGTCTCTTTGTCGTAGCCTCATCAAGGCGACACAGATGCATACGCAGTCCAGTTCTATGACGAAGAAAATGCCCTTTGCTAAATCTCTGCTATAGATGCTTGTCATTGCCTTTCACGAATTTGGCCACGCCATCACAGCGGTCTGCACCGGCGGCCGCGTCAAGTCCATCAGCCTTGACCCAAACGAAGGCGGCGTCACTAAAATGGTTGGTGGCATCAGCGCCATCACGCTCCCGGCGGGCTACCTGGGATCTTCGATCATCGGCGCGTTGCTTACTTTTTGCGGCTTCAACATTGTCGCATCAAAAATCGCAAGCATCGTCCTTGGTGTCTGCTTTCTCTTGACCCTTTGGTGGGGGAAGCGGGACTGGCTGACCATCCTAACTGTGCTGTCCGCTGTCGCCCTCTTGATCGCCTGCTGGTTCATCAAACACGCCGAGGCACTGCGATTTGTTGTGCTATTTATTGGCGTCATGTCCTCTCTTTACAGTGTGTGGGATATTTGCGACGATCTTATACTTCGCAAAGTCAACTCGTCAGATGCTAGTGTCTTTGCGAAGCGATATGGCGGCTCATCACAGTGCTGGGGAATCATTTGGTCTATTATTTCCGTCATGGTCATGGCAGTCGGAATTGTTGCCGGCTTGGCTGCATTCTCACAATCGTTTGCTCAACAGCAGGAGGACTCCAAACACTTTATCCCTACATAAAGCGATGACAGATTTATTCAAGGGAAACGAGACGATGAATTGTAGCAAAAACACTACTCCGGTACTTCGACGGGACTGCGACCGAATGGATGGGACGTGGACGTCTTGAAGCTGAAACATCAGCCCAGACCTGGTGCACAGTCAAAATTGCCGATCAGGATCTGGTAGAAGTCTGGGTTACTGATGCGCGCCTCGAAGTCGTATGGCGATGAATTAGCTACCCTTTCATTACAGACTGATGGGGAGGCGTCTGAGGAGTTTCTGCCAGGACTTGAGAATGCGCGACAAAGATGACTGGTCGCTGGCTACGGTAAGATAGGCAGATGCATTCGACGGCTCTTGAAACAGGGCAGACACAAGATGATGGATGTGTGGCTAGTTTGGAAGACTTCATGACTACACTGGCCGTAACGCACACACATCACCACACGCTGTTCTGTAGCAGTTGCAAAGCCGACTGCTGCTTATCGATCAAGGCTAGCTTATTCATGCCGGCGCATGTCGCCTTATCCGTATTATTACACAAACTACCTAACATCACCCATGACTCGCAGCGATATAACAGATTCTAATGTACTGCGTGGACAAGTTCCAAGAACCATGTATCCGATGTGACTATATACCTGTGGAAAAGTTTCGAAAAATATGTACCAGACGTAAATATATACAAGAAAAGGAATAGATGGCCACTGCTAGCAGCGGTAAAGCTCGTTCTTACTACGCGCGGCGAACAAGTCGACCGGGAGACCGGCTCAAAAGCCTGCCGCGCTGCAGACCTGCTTGGCCAGCGGGAGGCGCTGGGCATACAAGTTTCCAGCCTCGGCTCTCTGGACGGCCTGATCCAGAGCGGAAACTTCCATGGTTTGCCAGTTGGGAATCTGCTTCATGACGGCGAGGAACTGGTGGGTGCTGCCAGCCGCCGACATGTCGGCAGCAATGTCAGGATAGTACTCGGGGCGCTGCTGGAACATGCCTATTTCAAAAAACGATTTAGTATCCCAAGTTCCGATCCCCACCAAGACACGGGCAGACATCTTTTTGTTGTGTGTGTTTTCCCTTCTTGTCTTTGCAACTTACCAATACTATCCTGGTCACCTCCGACAAGATCGTGCGGGTAGTTCATCGAGGCAGGGACGACGGGGTTGGCGTAGACGTGCAGGGTCGACTCCTGCAGCGCGGTGCTAATGACGGCCAAGCAGGCCTGGCGGTTGAGCCCCTCGGCGCGGACTTGGCCAATGGCCGCGGCCGCGTTGCGGCTCTGCACCGCGTCGAGGCCCGGGTAGGAAGAACCGCCGCCGCCGCCGCCGCCGCTGGGAGGGCTGGAGCCACAGTACTCGGCGCCGGTACCGCAGTAGCCGTACTGCGAGCAGCAGTATCCGGGAGCACAGTTGGCGCTGCTGGAGCACTCCCCATAGAGAGCGACGAGCTCGTGGGGCATGGTTGTCGCAGTCGAAATGAGCGAGAAGAGTAGAAGGGAGGGAGTGTACTTCATTGTGACGAGAGTAATGGTCAAGCAGGGATTAGACTTTAGAGCTGTAATATACCTGTCAAGTAGTCTGGTCTATATGTTTGAAGAGTCGAGCTCAAAGTTGTTGTCGGAAACTGAGAGAAACAAAGAGTAATTTATACAATCAACTTCTTTGAGTTGTCGGCCTCTCGGCACAGTAGAGGCCAACTCACAGACCATACCTACAGTCATTCGTCTCGGGCGTAGTTGCCATTTTCGATCAATCCTCTGACAGTCCCCCAAGTGCTACCACTATTTGAGTTTCGGCCATCGGTCATCGGCCATCGGACAAAATCGATATCGGTCAGGAACCAACATGACAAAAGCGTTAATCCCGCGGACGGATTTGGCAACGTTACAGGGACTCTTTCTCTGTAGGGAGTAAGCGGGCTTCCGAACCGTAAGCAGTCAGCCCTTTTCAAGACGGCTACTACCCAAGAAGGAAGGTACAATTGCATCTACTATCGATGGGGCTGCTGATGGAAATTCAAGCCTCGGGTGTAGGTTGTAAAAGGTGGGAATTGGGGGAAAGGGGTTCATCTCACGTCACCTTGAACCCCAGTGTTGGATCAAATACCGCCGAAGCTAGCAATAAAGGCAGCGTGTCGCGATTCTTGTGTTTTAGTCATAGTGTCACATGCTTTTCTTTGCGTTTTGATTTTCTCATCCATACCTCCGGGGGAAACAAAGCAGGCGACAAATGCGAGCCGCCGGCGGCCTGGACTTGGAAGAGATGGCAGCTCTTTTCTGCTTACCATATAAAGTCTTGCGCTTCTATTCGGGTTATTTGGAGTATATTGTGAGTGGTGTAGAAATCCTATAAAGCTGGCCAGGACCGCCGTAGCTTTCCTCCTGATATCTCCGCGTTGCGTCCAGACCCCAGGTTGGTTAGATCAGAGTGACAGACGCGGCCATGTTCACTCGGGGGAGTGGAGATGGGCAGTTCCTGGCTTGTAGAAATGGTCTCTTTCAAAAGGCCGGCGGAGATATCCGTCTCTCAGTCGGGATCATCTCTGGTCTGATCAACGCCAGCCTCGACCTGGTGCCCTTCCATCCACCCACGATGTCAGAAGCCCCTGTACACATCCTTTCGTAGTCGGGCATCGCATACTTGGTCATCCATTCCGAGCTTAGAACCTCTTTGACGCTGCATCGCTGCTCCGGCCTGTACACCAGCATCGATTGTAACATGGCAAACAGAGCCTTTCTCTCATCGAAGCCCATTGTCTCTTTGTGTCTGAGACGCCATTCCTGCATAGCATCACTAAATCGGGAACAGAGTGTATGGGCAGGATCGTTATTAGTTTGGAGAGGCTGGCCATCTTCCGTATAGTACTTGGAGCGCGCTTCCCAGTTCTCCCACCATTCATCAGGCAACTTCCCGAGTGCTTCGACCTGCAGAGACGTCACGCCATCTTTGGTGGGCCAGTACATGCTGAATAGGGGAGTCCAGGCCAGAGTGCCCCAGACACTGCAGGCGAGGGTCCAGATGTCGCTTGAGAACGACTTTGGCTTCGTTGGCTCAAATCTAGCCTCTGGTGGGCGACAATACTCTGGCGCGCAGGACACGAATTTGGATTCTTGCAAAGGACGGTGTGCCTCACCAAAGTCTGCAAGAACGATACGCGCGCCCGACAGTGGAAGCTCGTTGACTCTCTACATGGGGAACCAGATGGGCATAGTGACGGCATGCGGTACTCCCGGGGGAATCGGCTTGTCGTCGAATGTCTGAAGCTTTTCTAGTTCAGGCTCTCCGCAGTGCTCCAACAGCTCCTCGTCAGACCAGAGATGACATTCCTGTGGGAGTCTAAGCAGGACATTACCCAGATGAAGGTCTAGATTCGGTCAAGTCAGTCGCGCAGCAGGATAGCAATCAGTAACAGCACTCAACGAATCCATTATCATGTAGATAGGCAACTGCAAGAACCAATTGAGCCGCGATAGCACGCGCAGCGGGCAGCATCATTGGTGCATAGCATACATTGTGTTTTGCCTGGATGATGCTGCACCGTGTCACTTCAGTAACCAGACAAATATGGGTGCCGTGCGGGCCAGTTACGTGAAAAGTGTCGAGGAGTGTATGTATCACGTCGCGGCCCAAGACGCTGTTGGCACCGTCGCCGTTGGCCACGGGCAGATCTCGCAATAGAGATAGAATCTCAGACTCACGCGGGCTCATGTCCGCCACGCACACCTTGACCGCAACGAGCCGCTGGAGCCTCTCATCTCGCGCAAGCCAGACAGTGGAATAGCCGCCGTGGCCAAGCTTATTCAGTACTTTGTAATGACCGCCAAGTCGATCGCCAATAGCCACTGAATGGTAGCCACCAGGGGCATATCCGTAGAAGGATACAGCATCGTCGCATGCATGAAAACGGACGCGCGAGTCAGAATCAGACGTCTCGGGCAATGCACTCCCGTCTGGAGATTGGGTTGCTGATCTGCTAATAGGGCGACGTGATGACGGCCGATGCGTCGCTTTGAATCGAAAAGAGGTGCAGCGGAAGCCGCAACATGGATCTGCATAGGAGGCATCCAAAGAAGAAATGAAGAAACGACAACTCCACACCGTAGTATATTGTGTTCTCATCGTCGCTGGCTCAGTGGTTATGCAGATGGTAGGACAATATTCCATGGAATTGTTAGTGTCAAGCATGACAACCTTGTCAAATTCCGTTGAAATCTCCCTGTGGTGACTGACCATCACAATCGTGTAATCCTGAACTTTTCAAAGATGATTTCCTACATGAAACTGTCGGTTGCAATATCCAAATTGGTGCTATACTCATCAAGGACTGGCAGACCTCCCTCAGTTCTTCGTGCAGCAACACAGGCCGAATGTATTTTTGGTACGGCCGAGCCAATTGCCAACAGAGGAGGCCAAGGTCCGCTGGAAGCGGTCAACCACATGGGAGTAGTACAGAAACAGATCAATCTCATTAAAGTTGTCATATCGGTCCAGTCACTGAGATCTACATCGGTGATGAGGTCTACACCGCGTTTTCATACTCTTCGTCACGCTCTTCAACGTACACGACTGGCATACCCAGGGAATCTTTCAAAATATCCTCAACAATGTATCCTCCTGTTCCCGCACTCAGCATCCCATTCAAAGCTTCTGCCGCTGCCTTCATCGGTCCCATGTTCGGTACATGGCCTTCCGCTCCACATGCTAACATGAAGATGCAGCCTGTCAGGGTGGGAAGCTGGCTTTCATTCTCAAGGTAGTCTGGACCAATGATTAGCCTGAGCTGCGAGTCGCATTTATCGCGCACAGCGCGGAACAGCCGCCAGCACCAACGGTGCATCGTCATGTACGGGAACGTGAACTCGATCGTTTCTGCCTGTAATGTGTTGGCCAACATCTCCGTCAGCTGACCAAGCGAGATGCGGGTTTCTTTCGTCGGCTGGCGCGACGAGGGTTTCAACCCGTTTTCAATCTCATGTCGCAATTTCTGCTTTTCCTTCAACTTTGTCTCATCTCCGATTTGGCCCAGGACGGCATGACCCGTCACTTTATCCGTTTCTAGCTCAAACGCGCTGAGCTCAATGATGCGGTTGACTTGCTCGCTCGTGAGCACAATATCGCGGTCGTGACCGTATCTCTCTTTGAACATGGTAGAAACCGGCGCGTTGACTCTGAGGCCACGTGGCCCTGCCTTGGACGCCAAGGCACGCCCTTTTCGGCTTTTCTTGCTCAATGCAGCTGCCGAGACTCCCATTTGCAGACAATACTTTCTGAACTGATCAGCGAGTGTCCGCGGCTCTTCCCCGCCCGCGTAAAAGCTATCCATCCCGAGGATCATCTTGGCAAAGTCCATGTCTTTCCATCGGTCCGCCAGCAGGTAATTGCTTTGCAGCGCATTGTATAGATGCCCAGCATATTGAATAGAGCCCCATGCATCCGCTACCGCCATACCGGCCTGTCGATAATTAAATCGATCTTGGTAAAGTACCAGTCCACAGAGCACCGGAGACATGCGGAAAATGCGATAGAGATCTTCTTTGTTGGCCTGGACACCTTGACGTTTGAGAAGCTCTTCCTGGATTTGGAAAATGGGGTCTTTGCCAAGCCATAGTATGCCCTCGCGTAGATGCTTGATATTTTGGTCATTCGACGGCGCCCAGGTTCGGAGCTTGAGTTTCTCATGAAATTCAAAGTACGATTTCAGATCGTTGACGATGAAATTGGTATGCCCCTTGAAAATTTTCCATCCTCTTTCAATGTCGGGACCAAGTGTGTAGGTCACGTCGAGAAAGACTTGGGCCGCAAACACCAAGTAGAATGGAATCCGGTCGTTTTGCACTAGTTCCTTCATGCCTCGCAAAAGCTCGTCGTGAACCGGCCAATTTGGTACTTTGAGAACAATGGTGATCAAATCCGCAAGGACGGGCATCAACAGGGCGCGATCATCCTGAAACTTGGACGCGCCAGACTTTTTGGCGCGATCGCTGTTGGCATCAAACTTTCCAAAAAAGCCATCTTGATACAGAGGTATTACTCCTGGATCAATGACACCTTGAAAGGCTTTCAATAGGCGGAAAGACATAAAAAATGTTTCGTTGGCCTCGTCGTAGGTGTCGTAGTTGAAGTTGTCTTTGACGTTTTCAGTAGTCAGTTCCGACTGCGAAAACCCCTTGAGTAGACATTTGGCCACGTAGCACATTTGTATGCAATTTTCGAGGCCGCCATGCATTTCAACTAGTGGCAGAACATCCTCCATCATATTGCGGACAAGTTCAATCACAGTATTGGTAGTGACAGCCGCAGGGACCACATCGAAGCCTCCAACTTTGAAAAATTCCCAGACTGATCTGAGACTTGCCCGTGCTTTGTTCATGTCGTTGATAAGTATACACAATGCGAAGATGACATCCTCAAAGGACGTGGGAGGTTCTGCAGCATAGTCGACCGGGTCCGCCGCGGGTTTCGTTGGTCTCTGGATATTTGGAGCAGACAAGAAGGCTTCTGACGGCTCGTCAACAGTGAGACCGGCAAATCGGTTCTGAATAGCATCGCCTCGGTTAAAAGACTTGTCCTTATCCGGGGAAGGCATAAGCGACGTCAGGATAACCCTGACATGCTTCAGCACTGCAGCAAGTCAGATGTGCTTGTCTAGCTATCATAAACGGGAGTCCATACCGTCGACAAAGTTTTCATGCTTTGCATCGACCTTTGGGTCGACGCTGAAGCCTTCACCCTCGATCTGGGCTCCAAAGCCCGCGCGTGCTGCAATGGCACGATCAAGGGTCGATTGAAACGACAAAGGGACAGCAATGGCCTTTCCAAGAATGTACTCGGCAAGTACCGCAAAGTCACGAATGCGAATCACATATTTGGTAGACTTCGCGACGGGTTTGCTGGGGTCTTTCTTGGCCTGCTTACGCGCCTTTCCCTTGAGACGGCCTCCGTTTGTACCGGCCAGGCTGGGCGAAGCTGACAGGTCGCTTGTATTGAAGCCTGCTGCCCTTGCAGTCGACGCTAGCCACGAGGCGATAGAGTCGGTGTCTTTTTTGTATTCTAAATACGAACTGACGAGAATATCGGGTAGCATGGTGGCGTGTCGTCTACACTTTGATGATTTGTGAATGGGAGATGCAGGTTGCACCAACGACTTCATTTGAGATGAAAGCGGGGCACAGCTGAACTTAACATGAACCGTGATGGTTGCAGGGTACAATTAAAAGGCGATTTCAGACTATTGTATATTACAGCGACGGTATGAAAACACAATAATAGCGACAGAGTGATCAAGTTTCGCAATCGCAGTGCTAAGAAGCGGTCGGTTGTCATAAACTCGTGCGGACGGGTGTGATGAAGCGGCATGCCGCGTTGCTTGCCCATAGTATTCATTATCAATTATTCCAGTATGTATCCTGTCGGCCTTCTTTGTCCTCTTTTTGCCCTTGCTCGCTGTCAAGGCATCGGCGCTCACTCTCGGCAACGGCGAGGAGGCAAGCACCAGGTAGGAGACGGCAGTGTTGCATTGCCGCGATCGGCGCATTGCTAAATCCAGGACTCGGCAACTTGCCGCGATCGGACGCCAAAGCTGAAATGGCAAATGGCGATTGTATGATGAGTCATACACGATGGGTGCGACAAGGACAGGCAAGTCTATGACTTGTTCCCTTGCAAGCTCGCCCAGAGGTAAGAAGTGGTTGGACTATTAGTTCACAAATAATTTGGGCGGCAAAAAGGCTGGAGACGTTTCACCCTTGAAATCAGACTGTCAGACGCAGCAAATTGAGCAGCTAGAGAGCAGGCTCTCAGCTGCATCCTTAACTAACCAGTGTGCAGCACTTTTTAAGAATGACAGTGTATTAAGCACTGATGGATAGCTTCTGCTACATTCAGTCAAGACGGTGACTGGCCTCTGGCTGCTGAGACGCATCATGTCGATGTGAATGGGCTAGCTCGATGCTCCGTCATCCCATGACAGTCCAATTCTGGAAAAAGACGCCATTATTTGTCTGGCCTCCTTTGCGAGAGTCGAAGAGAGAAATCGAAAAGGGTAAAAAGACCTGAAAGAAAACAACGAAATATCGTGAACTCGGTCGTCGCGAGCCTCGGAAGCCCTCACTAAAAACTGTAATGCCTCGGTATCTATCCTATCCTTTCACCCGGACCAGGGTGATGAGTGATTATGTTGTTCATTGATTGATACATTGGAATTTTCACGGGTTCGGGGGCATAACGCAAATAAATGAGACCTGTTTCCAGGGCAAAAAAAACAATGAAGAAGAAAACAACAATCCTAGACGGTGCAATATGGAGGTTACGGGGCACGTGGGGCGAGCAAGGCTTGGCTCCGCCCGGCTTAATTTAGCTTGCAGCACGGCGCCTTGTGGCGGGGCCGGCTAGCGAAGCCGATCGCGTGGCACATCCGCTCCGGCGTCTTTAGCCTGTCCTTTATTTTTTCTAAATGTTGGAATCTGTGGTCATGAGCAATATGTCTGCAGAAGTCGAGTTTTAAGAATCATCTATCAAGCAACATGAATATCAAGTCATGAAATGTTCCAGCCAAAGAAAAGTCATGCCTTCATTTCAGCCAGTGCGTAATGTGATTCAGAATCCCTCATAGGGCTGAAAGGAACTGGCAGAGTTACTTTACATAAAGCTGGCGCTACTAATAGCTAATTATGTTTGCTTGAATTTTGGTGGGTCATGCAACTGGCTGGCTCACTTTTTCTTGACCTAAAAGCGCGTCAGACTTGGTCTCGGTCTAGAAGAAGCCATCGTGTAGTCTACAGCTTGTCCAACAAGCCGCCCAAAGTTGAACCAGACAACCCCGCGCGTCATAGACTGGAAACCATCAGAAACCAATCGCTATAAAAAACCCGTGTCTGTGCCGTACCGAAGGATCGGATTTCCCCCCTTTCTCTCCCTCCTCCGCGGTCACACTTTCTCCCCTCCGTCGACCATGCGCTTCACCAACTCATTCACGTTCCTCGCCCTCCTCGGCATGCCGGCCCTCTCCGTCGCCACCGTCATCGCCCGTGCCGACACCCGCTTCGGCACCAAGCACTGGTACGGCGCCTTCTGGGACCCCCACGTTTCCTGCGGCAGGGACAAGGTGCGAAAGTGCCACCCCACCAAGGAGCAATCGCTCGCGTTGCTTTGGGACCAGCTTCACAGCGCCTTTGACCGGCTCTGCCACGAAGTCACCTGTTCGGGCTCCTTTGACGTCATGTACCCCGGCTATCTCTGCAAGTCTGGCGAACTCGGCGACGTCGCGGCTTACACCCTGCGTATCGACGCCATATACGCCGCGGCCGACCGCGACGCCATAAAGGCGACCTACTTGAGCACGCTGCACAGCCTCAGAAACGAGACCAGCGACTGCGAATTCTGGATGGGCACCCACGTCAACCAGGTCCGCGTCGACTTTCCCACTGACATCAACATCATTGTCAAGGAGACCAAAAAGGGCCCAGAGCGCTCCGCGCTGCACATTATGCTCGACAACCGCGGCGAGAGCAACTGCCGGAAAACCGACAGAATGTGGAAGGCCACCAACGACACCATTCCCGGTGGTGACCTCTTTGGTCCCATTCACAAGGGCAGTTGCCAGTAAAGTGGCAGAAGTGAAAGACGTGGAGTTGGTTCTAGATTTAAACGGCGGCTACGCAGCAATGCAAGATAATGGTTTAGCAATTTCCTTTCAGTGTGTGGCATCAACTACCCGGTTTAGCACGTAAACTGGACAAATTCACCTGTATGATTGAGTTGTGGTTAATTCTACATTTATGAGTTTGGTCAAATTACAATGTCGCGTAGTTGAGTATCATATGGACATACCTGTTACACGTTGCTCTTCTCAAACAAGTAATGCGACACTCCCCAGACATCACCTCCCGCATACGCGAACAATTCCGAGCAGGCCAAGTAAAAAATCTGCCATCTGTTGAACCAAGTCGCCGCATTCTTTTCCCCATACGTCTCAATCAAATGCGGCCATATTTGTTTTTTATTCTTGATCATTAGGGAGAGCCAATCCTGAGACAAGTGACGCCCCGAATTAGCATTCATCTTCGCCTATGCCGCGGGAGCACGACAACTCACCTCGCACGTTCTGGAGTAGTGCGCGCCATTGATCCACCACTGGTCCCGGAGGGCCAAGTCTTCCTGAAAGTAGAGCAACAGGTCCGCAGATGGCATGGTACCGCCGGTGAAGAAGTGCGTCGCCATCCAACCGTCCTCAAAGTCGTACGGTGTGGTGGCGTGCGCGAAAATGTGCACAAACAGTTTGCCGCCGGGCTTTAGCGCGCGCGCCACTTTTCGCATCAGAAGCTCATAATTTTTCATGTGTTCAAACAGCTAGTCTTTGAGTCAGTCGTGACTTCTATAGCAGGGTGTCTTGGACAATATGTACCTCGATGGAGACGACGCGGTCAAAGTGCTCCGGCTCGAACTCGTAGTCTACAACGTCGCCAGTCAATACCTCGAGATTGCTGAGGTTTTTGCGTTTGGCTTCAGCGTCAATGTGTTGCTTTTGCGTCTTGGAGTTGGAAAAGGCGGTGATTTGGGCCGAGGGGAGCTTTTCGGCAAAGTACAGCGAGGCCGAGCCCCATCCGCATCTAATAACCCGTGTCTTGGTTAGCAAAACAGAGACCGAAGACAGCACTAATACGATCGATAATTTACCCGAGGTCGAGAATGCGCATTCCATCTTTCAGTTGTGCCTTGACCAGGTATTCGTCCAGCATCGCGACCTCGGCCTCTGCAAGCGTTTCCTTGCCGGTCGGGTAGCGGCAGCAAGAGTACTTCATGCGGGGACCGAGGCAGGCAGCCAGCACACCGGTGCCAACCTCGTAATGCTGCTCGTTGGCGGTGTCGGTTGCAATCGCAATCGGTAGCGTCTTCAGCTTCTTGACGTAGTCCAGCTTGTCCTGCGTGGCTTCCGTGGTGGACTGTGCCTGGATCGAGGTCAGGCGGTCCCCGAGCAGACGCCTTATGCCGGTTCGAATGACAACATGGGGGAGGTAGCCTCTATCCAAAATCCACTCTGGAGGATGTCAGGATGGTCTGTCAATGCGAGGCAGTTGGTTGTATTGTCTAAAACTCACCGTAATTCATCTTTTCAGCTGAGCGTATGGCCGTGGACTGTTGGCAAGAGGATGAACAAGTGTTGTAAGAGGTCTCAACTATGGAGTAAGGGCCGGAACTCTGAATTATATCTGAGCAGGCTGTCGCAAGGCCGTGCCACTGTTGGCCAGATGTAGCACGTCATTGCTGTCCCCTGCCTGATGTTTCGTTGCACGGCGATGTTGACGCTAAATCAGAAGCAGCAGCAGCCACTCTGGATGGAACCAGAGCTGGTGGGCCCAGTCTAGAGGCACCTGGCACAGCGCATGATGCATAGCACCTGAAACACGGGCAACGGTTATATGATATCTTGTCTCTAGTAACTCAATCTACCAGTTTACTTCTAGTTCCCAACATAGATGCAAGTTTACTGCATGCAATCTGGAGAATATACCGCCAAGAGCACGTGGCATTTTGCTGATCGGCCATCACGACGCTAGACACTTGGATCGCCCCGCTGCATCGGGCGCAAATGCATTATAGATTGGAGACACTTTGGAATCAATATGTATGATACCAAACACTATAGTTAATGAGGTATGATCATCTCAGGTGGGCGTATCCCATCTCGAGCTGTTCGCCTTGTGTAGCCGCCAAGGCCGGCAGCTTGCTTTAAAAATCATTTTTGCAGTCGCTCTGATCGGTCTTGACAATGCGGTCGCGGGGAGTGCCAAGCTCGACGGCGCGGTCGATCCAGGCCTAGAAGCTGTCAGAAATAACTACTGGTCGATTCGCAATTGGGGGACCAAGACCTACATCGAGCTTTTTCTCTTGCAAGTGCTGCTTGCGACTGAGGATGAAGAGGTTGGAAAAGTTTGATGACTGCACAATGGCAATTTCGCCGGTGTATTCTTCCAAAAAGATTGTCAGCACGTATTTCGACAGGCGGGCAGCTATCTTCATATTTCCATACTTTGCACCACGTAATTCGGGCCGTCGCAAGGCAGCGAGGGCTGCACGGGGAATTTGACACGGAGGACACCGACTTTGCCATAGGCGGCATCCGCCGGAACCGCATTTCCTTCGATAAAAGTCTGCTTGTCGCCTCTTTGACAGGTATTATTGACGTATAGACTCCCGTCGTCCTGTTTGCGAGTCAGAATGTGATGGCCATGTAAACGCCGGCGCACAGATTGGCACTCACGTTGATGTCATAGCGCGCCGAAATGCACTTGCAGCCCGCGGTAAAAGGTGCCAGGGTGCCTGCGAGCTGATACCAGCGCCCAAGGTACGTTTCGAGCTTGAAGCAGGCGTCGGCTTGGGGGTAGAAGCATTTGCCGTCCCAAAGCGCTGGGGCGACGTCGGCATGGGTCTGGCGGGTGGCGGCGGTGGCACCAAGGCCGAGAAGCAATTGCGAGAATTTCATGGTTGAGAAGAGAAGTTTTGATAAATTGTTGCGAAGCTGAAGAGAATCGAAAAGGTCAGATCGAAGGATTGCTTGTTAATGCTGAGGTGAAGTTGTGGTACAGATGCAGCCAGAGAGAGCTACGATATTGTATTTATGTTCCGGCCGAGTAAGATGCCAAGATCTCGAGCAGCTCCGATCTACGCTAACGAGGGCGATTGTTGACTGCTAATAAATCGTGCGAATCGAGGGGAGCCGTGGCATTTCTCGGGCGCAATTTTAAATCGCACGCAAAGGTTTCCTCGGAGAACAATCCAATAAAAATCTAGAAGTGTATTTACTATCCTGTTGACAAGGTGGATTGGACATTGCGCATCGATGACATGGGCGTTGCTTGGCACACGGAAAGATTCCAAACAAAAAACTAGAGGAGGGGCACGGAGGGAACCGGTTAGCTCACAGAGACGTATAGACACACCTGAGATAGTCTCGAGACTTATTTCTCTGAATTTTGTCTGCCCATCTTTATTCGAGGCTTTGCTATTGGATGATTTGTTTTTAGGACAGACCACTTTCTGGATTTAGGAAGCTTTTCGAATTAGCCTCACGCCAGTTTCAAGCTCCCGCGTCAAGCTCCCCACTTAAATTGCACACACATAGCTGTGCGCGAGGCACCCAATTGAATGTACGCAATGTACGAAAGAAAATCTACATTGTTCATAAGGTCGAGGAGATTTTTCTCTTCTTCTCCTTCCTCCTCCTCCTCCTCTTCTTCTTCTTCTTCTTCTTCTTCTTGTTCTTTTCGGCATGAAACCACCAAGCCATTTTCAACCCTACTCCCACAGCCTGGCGACCACTAACCTTTCAGCATTTTTAAGCCGCTAAAAATGACAGGTACGGGACCCTGGGGTAAGTGTTGTTGGGTTTGCTCAAGATGGACACCAACTCCAAAGGTCCTCAAAATTCGATATCATGGACCCAGCAATTGATTTCATAGCTCAATGCGTCGAGTTCACAGAAGAAGAAGAAAAGAAGCATCATCTGCTCGGCACGCTCTGCTCCCCACACAGAAATATGGCCAGTCCCCTCGGTCAGCCTCTTTAGCTGACATTTTCGGTGCAGACGCCGACCTCTTTCGTCCAGAGCGTTGGCTGGGAGCTGGGAAGACCAAGCTCATGGAGCAGACAGTTATGATGGCGTTTGCGGCGGGCAGTCGGTGGGAGTGCCTGGGTAAGAATATTGCCCAGCTAGAGCTAAACCTAGTCTTTGTCGAGGTATGTAACAAGACACATGGAAGCGTCCTCGGGAGAATTACTGACGGTATTGTAGCTTTTCCGGCACTTTGAATTCACTCTAACTAGTGGACCCTGCCAACCCGTGGAAGCCTTTCAATGCGGGCATGCTTTTGCAGAGCAATTTGAACATTGCAGCGACTCGGAGTAGCGCCGCGTAGGCGAATATATTTAAGCGATGCGTTGTGCGTGTGCTTGCGGGTCCAAAATCGATTTGACGCCCAAGTTTCTCTTTCCACTAGACGTGCTAGTCAAGGCCATCAGTCGGCTTATCTGAGTGATGGTTCAGAGTGGACTTGTCTTTATAGCAGCCGACGAAGTATACGCAGGGGCAGGCTAGATGCACACCTCGAGCGGCATTGTTAATTCGACTGGCTGGTATACGCGCTGGGTTGTCTTATTAGCCACCAAGAGGGCTTGGAGAGGAGAGAGTTAAGCCCCATCTGCCGCTCCATAATTCTTGAAAGGGAGGCTTGACTCAAACAGTGAGAATTCAGCATCTTCACTGACCAAATAGCTTGACACGCGTCATCGGAAACAGCCCTTACAGTTCTCCAATAGGGCTGCATGGCGGGTCAGCCCTGCGAAACGAGGCTTCGCTAGGTCTTGGGTACGCTAAATTCTCTCTCCAAAGAGTGTCTCGAATCTTGGAAGGCATTGTGCCATGTATTAGTTACTTTGAAGGAATGTTGTACCTGATCACACAACAATACGGCTGAATTTTCTCAGATGTCGATTCCAGACTACTAAAACTCGTCTCGTCAAAACATTACAGCCACGTTTAATATTCTCAGCACAGTTCGGGAGTCTCGCATTCCGTCGCCGCGACTGGGGGTAACGTACCCGCTGGACTCGTAGGCCGCGTCAACATTTCCGCTTTGGGCAGCGATAGCTACCAAGCTGACGTGCTGAAGCATTCGTGCGGCGAGCCAGCTGCTGGCCATTGATTTTCTGCCAGTTTCGTGACTTCTCTTCATCACTGCGAATCGCACATCTTCCATTGTAACCACTCTTTCTTTCTCCCTTCTGTTAGAAAAATAGAGAGGCCATACCTGGGCACTGAGCCATCTTTTCATGGACCAGTCATTTAAACATTCAAGCACTCTTGGCTGTACAACGACGGCCCGACATGTTCGGATACAGTGCCGACCAAGAGGCTGGCGATGGCCGCGCGCCACACGACACCAGACTGCGCGAACCCGATGAGCACCAAATCGCCGAGGACACACCGCTTCTGCCGACGGATTTGCCCGCTGAGCTGATTCCCGATCGGTCTTTGCGTCTGCTCGTGAGCATCATCGGAGGCTTGTGTTTGACGCTCGTCGGCGTAAGCCAGAAGCTCTTTGCTCCTGCGCTGCAACAGATTATGGAGGATGTCATTTGCAGAGGTGTACATGCGGATCACCAGCTCAACATGCTCTCGCGTCCAGATAGCCGTTGCAAGGGCAACGACGTGCAAAAGATCCTGTCCATGGTCTCTGCTGTCGATCTTTCGGCAGAAATGATAGTCCGTACGTGCCAGCTTGTATTCTTTTTTGCTTTTCTCACGGATTCTAACTATGCGGACAGCAATACTCGTGCAGATTCCATACGGAATCATTGCAGACAAGTACGGTCGTCGAATCGTCATTTTCCTCTCACTCTTTGGCTGCGTTCTGAAGACGCTTTGGACTGTAGTTGTTCGTAAGTTTGCTTTTTCCCCTACTCATCAAAATACTAAATCATGGGCCTCGGAGCTTTGGATATTTCTGCCTGTTCTTGTCTCTCTCCTTCTTACCCAATCTGACGCAATGTAGTCTCCCTGCCCAACAACCTCAACATCTGGGCTATCCTCTGGGGAAACTTGGCGTATTTCATCGGTGGAGGCGGGACCCTGGCCGGTGCCATGTGCTACACGCTCTTCAGCGACGTGACACCCGCAGCTGAGCGGACCATGGTGTTTTACCAGGTCAACGCCGTGCTTCGCATAGTCGGCGTCGCGGCCACGCCGTTGGCAGCATTCCTCCTCGGCGTGAACCCATGGATGGCTCTGTGGATCGGCATCGGCCTGCTGGTAGTTGGAACAGCTTGCACGCTCCTGCTTCCCGAAACCCTTGATTTAAGAAGAGCGGCAGATCAAAGGAGAGCATCCCATGATGTTTGTGCGGAATCCGGACCGCAGCCACTGACCAAGGTGTCTGCCAAATCTGCAATCCAACGCGCGCTCGCTTCTGCGCGCAGCGACTTTTCTCACATTTGGCGCTTTCTTCTGACTTCTCAGGGCGTCATGCTACTCATGGTGTGCAATGCTTTGGCGTTTCCTTCAAAACTCGCACTCGAAGGCGACTTGCTTCAGTATATGACCAAGCGCTTTCACTGGTCATGGTCCACGGTACAGTCTTGCCACAACATCACCGCAGATGAATTGACGACTGACTATTTCTTAGGCTACATATATTGTCTCCATTGAAAACTTTTTTGCCCTCGGGGTGCTCATGGTGGTATTGCCCGCAACGGCGTGGGCATTGGATCGGCGAGGGCGTTCACCACTCCAGCGCGACTTGTTTCTCGCCCGTGTGTCTGCCATCTTTGCGTTCTTGGGTACGACGCTCATTGCTCTTGCGCCGGTCGGCTGGCTCTGCATGCTGGCCCTCATCATTTACAGCTTTGCAAGTGGCTTCTCACCTTTGTTTCGATCGATCCTCTCCATCATCGTCGAACCGCATACAATAGGAGCTCTCAATACCGTCATTGCGACGATTGAATCAATCATGGGACTGATCTCGGCTCCCACTCTGGCTTGGCTTTTTAATCGTGGCATGGACATTGGTGGTGTCTGGATTGGGCTTCCTTTCATGTTCACTGCTTTGCTGGCAGCACTATCCGCTTTGGGGGTGTTTTTGTTTAAACTACCTTTCTCATTTTCTCAAAGTTGAATGTTCTTTGTTCGCTAATACTACATAACCTACATATTTTTATATCTACAGCCCATTTCCACTACTCGCTGTGTCTTGATCTTCTTACAGAGAGCGCGAATTGTGATACCACGCAGGGCTGCTGATGCAATTGGTGCAACGACTGAATTGGTGTTTTATTTCTCCTATTCTACACATATGAGGCAAAATACGCATCGGACTGTTTGATACTTCTAGATGATATCATGACACTGCGCATAGCTTCTTGCCTTGCACAGATCGGCTGTCAAAGCTCAGAGCAACCTAGATTGATAGTGGGGGTGACACAGAAGGCTAACCCCGCCACTTACCTTAGTACCCTACCTACCGACCTAGGAAGAGGTCGCTCCGCAACAGCTCTTCCTCTCCTTCACCACCATCGCCATCTTGTAGTCGGCATCCTTTACGTCGCACGGTCTTTTGTTGCATTGGAAGCTTCTTGCGCTTTTTTTTTTCTGGGGAATTCTTTCTAATATGTCCGACGATGAGGACTTCATGCAGGAGTCGGATGAGGAGCAGTGAGCTTTTGCAAACGCCCCGTCTCTGCACATCGACGTTGACTGAAGCGACGCAGGTACGATTTCGAGTACGAAGAAGACGAGGATGAGGACTCAGGCGATGTCGATATCGAGAATAAATACTATAATGCGAAGCAACTTAAGCTTAGCAGCCCGGAAGAGGCTGTGGACGAGTTCATTGCGATCCCCCAACTGGAGCTTGAAAAGGGTGAATGGGGATTCAAAGGCCTGAAGCAAGCAATCAAGCTGGAATTCAAGCTTGGCAGATACTCTGAGGTATGCTTCCGACACGTCACTTGCGAGACTACCTGGCTGACGTCAAGCACCCATAGGCGGCGAACCATTTCGAGGAGCTCCTCACCTACGTCAAGTCGGCTGTAACACGAAATTATTCAGAAAAGTCGATAAACAATATGCTAGACTATATCGAAAAGGGCGCCGATGGAAACGATGCTGTCCAGAGCATGGAGAAATTCTACTCATTGACACTTCAGAGCTTCCAGAGCACCAACAACGAACGGCTGTGGCTCAAAACCAATATTAAGCTTGTGAAGTTACTACTCGATCGCAAAGAATACGCAACCGTCTCCAAGAAGCTCCGAGACTTGCACAAAGCCTGCCAAAGGGAGGATGGGACAGATGATCCGAGCAAAGGAACATACTCGCTGGAGATTTACGCCTTAGAAATTCAGATGCTCGCCGAGACCAAAAACAACAAGCAACTCAAGGCGCTATATCAGCGCGCTCTTAAGGTCAAGTCCGCTGTGCCGCACCCGAGAATCATGGGCATTATCCGAGAATGTGGTGGTAAAATGCACATGAGCGAAGAGAACTGGAAGGAAGCCCAGGGTGACTTTTTCGAATCCTTCCGCAATTACGACGAAGCAGGCTCGCTTCAGCGCATACAGGTTCTCAAATATCTCTTGCTTACTACCATGCTGATGAAGTCGGACATTAACCCGTTCGACTCGCAAGAGACCAAGCCCTACAAATCGGATCCCCGCATCTCAGCCATGACGGAGCTGGTGGATTCCTATCAGCGCGACGACGTGCACGCCTACGAAAAAGTGCTGCAAAAAAACCAGGACATTCTTGCTGACCCATTCATTGCCGAAAATATTGACGAGGTCACGCGCAACATGCGCACCAAGGGCGTTTTGAAGCTCATTGCCCCGTACACGCGGATGAAGCTTGAGTGGATCGCCAAGCAGCTCAAGATTTCGCAGCCCGAGGTCCAGGATATTCTCGGCTTCCTCATTGTCGACGGTAAAATCAGCGGCCATATTGACCAGCGCGACGGCATCCTCGAGATGGAATCGGTCGCTGACGCGGAGCGCGTCAGAGCCATGAGCCAGCTGACCAAGTCCATCTCTGATCTCTTTGGCGCCGTGTTTCACGATGGAGACGGCTTCCGGAGCAGTGATCAGGGGGGTATGGTAGACGGGCCCGCGTATGACGGAGAGACGATCAGAATGGGCACCAGGAGCCAGGCGCACGGCCGAAGGAGCAAGACGAGCTCGCAAGCTTGGATGTGAGTGTGGTCAATGTAACTGTTTGTGACTCTTTCTTTACGGTGTTCTTCCCGCGACGATGGGGGATAATAGGGGTTGAGAGCATTCATCATGTGATATATGGCCGACTATTTCGCGATGAACTGCCAGCTCTGGTATTTCATGCAGGTGGCTTACGTTCAGAGGTGCACAATCGTGGTCCTACAACTCAAGTCAGGTGTATGACGAAAGGTGGTTGTACACAGTCTAGACTAGAAGCAGTGGTACTATGATTGACCATGTTTGGCACACGAAATCGTCTCAAGGCGCTTCTGCATCGTACATTACAGAGGGCCTTTTTTTCTTCTTGCCTCGGCTACGTCTTTCGCACCACCATACTTTGCTGTCCAAGGTATCAAGAGAGGGGCTCGTAACATGCGCATCATGGTGCGGCGGATAGTGGCAGGTGACCGCTCTCTCTGTAAACAAGCTCCAGCAGAAACAGCATTGCTTCTCCAAGCACACCCATGCGCGAGAAAAGGAGGCCCGATGAGAAAACATGCCATCTCGAACCGGTACATGCGGTAACGCTACGTCGGATGAAACATTTAGGCAGTCATGCTTTTTTTCGGTGCCTTGTTTGTTGGGGCTGACTTGCCGCCGCCGACGGTTTGCTGGTCGCCGGGGCTTGCAGCGTTGCGTTGCACAGCAACTTGTGTGGAGTACGGCTTTTTACAATGGGAGATGTTTCGTTCTTTTTTACCCAACGACCTTTCTCTATTGTTAAAGATCTGATATCAAAGGGAGGGGGGGGGGGAACGGTCTGATGGAACCGGAGATTGGCGGCATGCCAACGTTGAGTTGGTGCCACGGTGCTGGGGGCCTTGTTAAACAATCAAGGCCAAGACCATCAACCCACACACTCATGCGAGTCATATTATTCGTGTCTCATCTGCCTATCGACTTATATGGCGAGTTGTGGACACAAGCAACAAGCTTTTCAAACTCAAACCTGCCGCGAGGCGTGGCAAACATGGCCTTGGCCAACCTCTGTCGTGCATGTCAGGGCGGAATCGTTGCGATGGACTGGGCGCAAGATGGCCGGCGCTCTTCCGCCAATCCTTCTCTCCCCCCTTCTCTCCCTCCCCGCTTTGCCCCATCAAGATCTGTTTCTTCTTTCTTCTTTGTCTCCTCCATTTCACTTTTTTTTTTTTTTTTTGGCTTGGAACAACTCGCGGGTGGCTGCGTGAGGTTGTGCTTGGTTGGTTGGCCCAGTCCTGCGGTTATGTTAGGTAGGGCGAAGCGGGGGCGGGCGCCGCTGGGGCATATGAAGTGAGGAGAGCATAGCACAAGTTGAACGGCGATGCAATGCGCAGAAAGGAAAACAAAAGAAATGCGCGGTGCGACTCAGCCCTAATTTCTCTTCAGGGCTGTGGATACGAACATGTCACTGCAAAGTACGGCCCGTGGGGGCGAGGATGGCCGTGGTAACTGGTAACTTGTAACTTGTAAGCACTGCATAATTGCACTTGGGAATGATTCAGCCACGACAGAGATGAAAGCTTGGTCTCATTTCAAGGCCTCTCGTGGCTGTCGTGGTTGCCGTGGCTAAATTTGACTTTGATTTCCAGTCGCATCCTGGTCAACGATGCACACTGCCTGACGCTTTTGCTCGCCTCTATTCCGAGGCTTATTTCGTGCGGTTTTCCCGTCTAGGACAGTTTCTCGAGCTGGGGTCGATCGAGTCACACAGAGTTTGAGAGAACACGTATCACGACGGGGCCCAGTTGGGGATGTGGTGCAACAGCGTGGCTGCTTCTCGGCTTTGATATCACCTAGCAGCGTACTCGCGGCACAGTGACGAATGCTTGCTTGGCACCACTCGGGCCTACCTATCAAGTAGGGTGAGCAAAAGACGGTGCCCACGTCGACCGCTGCTTTGACTAGGATCAGTGAGTTTGCGGCCGCTGCTGTTTCTGGCGGCGGTGTGGCGCGATTAGGCGACCTCCTTTATTCATACATACAAAATGGTCGGGCAGGCGATTGACAAAGACGGTGACGGCGCCATCATCTTAAACGGGAGAGGGGTCAAAGGGCCTGGCTGTCGAGAGCATGGAATCCGTGACCCCCACCACTGTAGAAATACAGTGACGCACGTTGCCTCGATGCAAGTTCGGAACTGAGGTCAGACCTGCGTGAAAGCGGGTGGCGCCGTGGCGGACGGTTGACGGGTCAAAGGAAACCACACAAAACCAAATTCTCGGAAACCTTGTACGCGTCTGCTGGAGCAGCAGTATCTTGAGTAGCCAGGGGACCTTGCTCGTTGAATGCACCTGGCCGGCAGACTGCGCAGCTTCGGCCATCGAATGGGGTGCGTGGGCGGCGAGCAGCAAAGGATGTGACACAGTCAGCCATGGGTTGTGTATATAGAGTGTATCCGTACACAAGTAGGGCTGATAAGAGGCGGGCAATCAGGTTGGCCAAGCTCCCATACAACTTTGCAAAAGTCGGCCACCCGGCTTGCGAGGCGGTGGGCGACCATGTTAGTGATCAGCAAATGGCCCCCCGGCCGCACTGCTGCAAGCCAACTACACATGTTCGTTTGATTTCTCTTTTCTTGCTGATTTTCACTCGTCTCTGGGTCGCAACTCGGCCCTGATTGAAGCAATTCATGCTTTGGCCTGGCACAATCGCGGGGGCCTTGCACCTCCTGATCGTGCTCCAGGAGGAGCGGCATTTGGGAGAATGCAAGGTGACTGCGGTGCATCGCTCAGCATTGAACGACCCGCCGCTTTTTCTTAGCTAGTTATCTAGACATGTCGTTGGTACGATGGGTTCCGTACGGCTGGCCCCGTTGTGCTGCGGTGCTGTGGTGCGGGCAAGGCTGTGGCCTCGGCGTGGCCATTGGGATCGTAGCACCATCTTGAAAAAGTTTTTGTGACAAGTTTGAAGGGGACCTTACTGCCTGGGGATGGCAAAAGAAGAAAAAACAGAAACGATAAAAAACAAGAACCACAGAGGTAGCAGAAGCGCAAGGTGCAAACATGTGGTTTGTTGAGGCTTTCAGCAAGTGAGGCTTGTGCAGGTGACAGGCCGGGTGTCTGGTGGAGGAGCAGGACTGCTCGGCTGCTCGCCTTGGTGCATACATGAGTACGCATGTCTGATGCCGGGACTGGGGGTTGGACGGCCGCTGGCCAGTGGCATCGCAAAGCTTGTTGAAAGTGGAAGCTATCGAGTTTGTGCGCGTGTAGGAAGCTGGCGGTGTCTTGCTGATGCTGGGCGCGTCGTAACTATATATTGCAGGATGCACTCGCTTCACATTGCGGTTTCAATCCTTGCACAAAATTATACCTTTGCATACTTGTCCTGCGCATATTAGCTGTCTGGAGGACCAACTTTTATCTATCAAATTATTGTTTTTGTTTTCTGGTCAGCGAGTTGCTATCGTCAGCCTGGTGCATGCATCGCAGCTGAAATTGATCTACAGAAGTAGCTCTCAGTATTACGATCGGACAGAGAGTGGGTGCAACAGTGCGTCTCCTGAGCCCCCAAAAACAGACTTGAGACTGAAAGCGGTCGCTGCCTTCGTCTGATATCATTTTCACATCGACAAACTGGCAGTCGTGCTCGCGCGGCGCTCATCGCCATCGCAATCCAGCGCGCAATAGCATCAGTACATGGGCAGGCAGGCAGGCAAGCCTCACCCAGCTGGAGCATTCTCAACCTCAACGGCCACTAGTTAACTAGTCAACGGAACTTGCAGCGACGCCAGATTCGCCAGTGATCGTCCGCTAAAGAAGTCTAGCCCGGCCCGCCCGCTTGACGGCCGCCTGGTGTTGTCGGCACCGTTGTCGGAACTCGAGATCATACCGGAGAAAGCAGGAAATACAAAGCAATCACTGAACGATTCTGACGCTCTGCTGCTTGATACGCGTCTTCCCAAAGACAATCTTCTTGGCGCCTCGTTCTCGACTGCAGTGACAGGACCTTGGGGAGACACGCGGAGGGACCGCGGGCTTGCAGTAATTCTGGGCAAGCCACAACACAACTGCGGTCTAGGATTTTTGCTCCGAGTTTTACCTGTTGGCGCTGCATTTACCTACCAAGTAAAGTCAGCGAGTGAGATTTCGAAAATAACAAACCATAGTTATCACCAGCGCCGCCAACAACTGCCCGCCGCACACAGTGCACCCGGCTTCCTAGCGTTACAAGGGCAAATAAAACGGCCCGCTGTGAGCAGACAATGGGACATCATCAGCCGCAGCAAGACCCGTTGAGCGACATTTACCTCGTCAACACAGCGACAGGTGATTATATCGGGCAGTATTCCAGCATACCTGGGTATTCTTCTTCCAACCATGGCAACGACCAGCCCCGTATGCAGGTGGCATCAGAGCCGATAGCGGTTGGACCAGACGGTGCAGCATCGAGCCTTGCAGCGCGGGGTGCGGCTGCCTACCAAAATCAGAGGCAGGACCACAGCCAACGCTACTTTGGCCCCCAAGCTGGGGCCACGGCGTTTTCAGCGGCTCACCCGCATTTCGATCACCACAACCATCGCAACCATCACAGTCACGACCTCCATCTTGGCCCTCTTCCTCTGCAGCAACGGTCGCAGCACCATCAACCTCATCAGCATCACCAGATCCAGCCTTTGCACCCCCAAAGCCATCGCGTTCCAGGCAGCCGCCCCCTCACCATGGTTAGCCCCAACGAGCACGACATGGCTGCTCAGCAAGAGGCCGCCAGAGCCTATCAACCGACTCAGGATGTAAGTTCCTACCTATGTTGCCATTGCAAACTTCCCTCTCTCCCCAAACGTCTGCTGCAATTGCTGACCGCCCGAATTCGCAACGCAAACAGGGTCCTATCATTGGTGACAGAACTCCGATTGCAGCCATTATACAAGAGTACGCCAAGGCAGATCCAATATACGTCGACAAGACGATGGCATGTACCCCTCCAGCCAGGACCCTGCCCTCTACTCACCGTCTCTCTGTCTCTCTGTCTATATTTCTTGCTAACGCCCACTAAATCAGGCTCTACCTCAAACATACATATCATACCGCCCCGTCAAGGGCGATGGCAACTGCGGATGGAGAGGTAAGCATTCTCTTATACTCGCTACGCCCATTTTGATCATCCTTTCTGCTAACACAACCACCCTGCAGCCATCGGCTTCTCATATTTTGAAAAGCTTGTCGAGGCCGGCGACGCCGACCAGGTCGAGGGCGAGGCCGCCCGTCTCATGAGCATGAATCATTTTCTCGGCGGCTACAACTTCTTCGAGGACTGGGCCGACCAGGCCATTGGGCTCCTCCGCGAGCTGGTTGGCTGTGTGACTGATACTCAAAAAGCTCGTGCCCTCATCCATGAGCGCTGGACAGATGCAAACGTTGGTGCCTACCTCATCTACTACCTGCGCGTCCTTGCCGCCGCCCATCTCAAGGCCAACTCGGACCAGTACGACCCCTTTGTCCCCGACGGTCAAGGCATCGGCACCTACTGCTCTCAGTCCATTGAACTCCCTGACAGGGAGATTGAACAGCTCGGCATCATTGCCCTGTATAATTGCCTCCTCAAGCCTCTCGACTTTGTCCTCGAGATAGCCTACCTCGACCGCAGCCCCGGCGCCGAGGTCAATACGTATCGCTTCCCGGAGGAAGCCAACGGCAAGGACATGGCAACTCTCGGGCCCATGATTCATTTGCTCTACCGCCCAGATCACTACGATATCTTGTACCGTCGGCCAGCTCCGGATCCGGTTCCCGTCTCCATGCTAGTAAACCGCGCCACCAATTTTTACTCCCATACCCCCATCAACAGCACGCACAACAGTCTCGGCGCCTTTTCGACGGCCGATTTTGGCCTCTTGGCATCTCTGCCGTCTGCCCCCACATCAAGTATGACGACGCTCTCCTCGCCAGGCGACATGCAGACACCATCGTCGTGCGGCTCCTTTGCGCCAGATGGGCAGTGGATGCCGCAGCTCCTCACACACGCCTCGCCAAATGCCGACGCCGACGCCATTCCGTGTCAAAGGTCCCATCCCCCCGTCACCGAGAGCGCGCTTGCGTTGTCCAGCTCCTTCAAGCCACCGCCGCCCGAATCGGAGTGCAACATTCGCTTCACCAAGATGCACCACCATCAAGAGGACAGCAGGAGGGCACTGCTCGGCCCCTTCCCCTTCAACGTCACCACCACCACCTTTAAGAATAGCGTCTGGAACAGGGCGCACTTTGGCAACCCGGAATTCCGCCCCGAGCAGTGGCGGCCGGGCGACGACAGCTCTGACGACCGTCATGGCGCGCGTAGGAAAAAGGGGGGCGCCAAAGAAACGTGAAGAAGAAAAATAGTCTGGGTTTTTGGCATGTGCAGCGGCCGTTTCGGGTCTTGGGGATCTGCAACAGCCTGAATCAAGACAGAGTTTTTTTTTTTTTCAATCTACTTTTTTCTCCCATTTTGTAAATGTGACGTCGGTGATGCGCACGCAGTGGGGTGGCTGGGTGTGGTTGCGTCTATGAAGCGCTTCGGCATGATAAGCACGTTCACATTTTTTAACACTCATGAGCAATTTCGAAATTTGAGTCATATAGCAAGCACCATTGTTAGTTTAGCTTCACGTTGCGTTATTCATGATGCATTATGGCATGCAAAAGACATGAAAATATGGATCCCAAAGGAAGTAGAAGCGCTGTTGCACACACAACATGTCCGTCTCACAATATCGTCTCTATTTGCTTTCTTGAAAGATGTGTCAACATGGACCGAAAAGATTGAGACGGAAGAAAAGGGGAAGAAGAAGAATTGAAAATACGGCTAAAATCAACAGTTGCCACCCTTTTCATGTCGTAAGCACGTTTCTAGACTGTTTCAATATAACGCTTCATTTCCCTGTATTCTTGTTAGCAACTCTAACTCTAGTGTTTTGAAGCCATCTGACGATGGTAGGAGCAAGACGTACCAGTCCGTGACCGCTTCGTCGAATAACCGCACTTCATTCTCGCGGGTCCCACCAAAGTGGTCGACAAAATCGTCGCCAAAGACCTCGCGGGCGATGCTGCCCTTGCGCATGAAGCGCTCTGTGGCCTCCTTCAGGGTCCTTGCGAGGCGCTCTCCCATGTCGGCGTCGCCGCCAACGTCTTGGCCCATGGCGAGGGGAGGGCAGGGGATGTCGAGCTTCTTCTCGACGCCGCGCCACCCGCAGCCGAGGATGGCGGCCATGACGTAGTGCGGGTTGGTGTCGGCGCCGGGGACGCGGACCTCGAAGCGCGTGGCGGCCGCCTTGGAGGTAGGCGGGGAGAGGAGGCGGATCGAGGCGGCGCGGTGCTCGAGGCCCCAGGACACGGTGACAGGGGCCCAAAAGTTCTCGACGAGGCGCTTGTACGAGTTGATGGTGGGCGCGAAGAGGGGCATTATGTCGGGAAGCCCGGTGAGGATGCCGGCGAGAAAGTGGCGGCCGAGGTCGGAGAGGTGGGCAACATCCTTCCACGGCGCGTCGTCGTCGGGGGTGGCGCGGGCGAGCAGGTTGTTGCCGTCTGCGTCGACGAGGGAGACGTGCACGTGGCCACTGTTTCCGGGTAGGCCCTGCTTGGGTTTGGCCATAAAGCAGGGGATGATGCCGTGCTGGGTGCCGACGCTCTTAACCACGTATTTGAAAAGGCTGGCGCGGTCGGCCATTTCGGCAATCTCATCAAACTCGAGCGCGGCTTCGAAGACGCCGGGGCCGGATTCAGTGTGCCAGCCCTCGATGTTGCAGGCAAAGTCGACGCAGCTGTCAAAGACCTCGTAGTAGTAGTCTTTGTTGTGGACAGGTCGGTTCAGAGAGTAGCCAAACATGCCTTCTGTAAGGGAGGGCAATTGGTCATGGGGGTTTTGTTGCAAGAAGGATGCGGGGGATTTGGAGTCGTCGGGAGTCTTGAAGGTGTAAAATTCGTACTCGGCTGTGGCAGGTGGTTGATTAGCAAGTGATTCCATCGTCTCGAGAAGCTGACGAGAGTAGAGAGCGCGAATGAGACATACCACCGGCCATTGCGCCGTAGCCTTTACTGCGTAGATGATTGAGCTGCGACTGCAGCAGGCCACGGGGGCAGGCGCATACGGGCTCCTTGGTCTCAGGATCGACGAAGCTGATGAGGAAAAAAGGAATGTTGTCTTCCCAGGGAATCCTGCGAAAGGTGGTGAGGTCGGGGATGGCGAGGATGTCTCGGTAGCCGTTCTCGGCGTTTGAGATTTTGAGCTCGCGCATGTACGTCTTGTCGTGCATATCCCAGCCAAAGATGACGGAGCAGAAGCCGAAGCCGGCCTCGGCGACGGAGAGGAACTTTTTCTTCGAAACAACCTTGCCGCGGAGGATGCCGTCGACATCGAGACCAGCCAGCTTGACGCGATTGTCGTTTTCGAGCAGCTTGGGCAGGTCCTGGGCCGTCGGCGGCGCTTTCCGGTTCGGTGTCGTCATGGTTCGTGGGTGGACAGGCCGGACGTCGGTCGCGCAGGCGAGGAGAGGAGGGGGGGGAGAGGAGTAGACACGCACAAGACGTCGACAGGTTTTACAAGAAAAGAAAGAAAACTCGGATGTGAGTAAAAAGAAAAGGTCCAAAAATTCCAGAGAAAAAGGGAGCAAAGAAGGACAAAGGACGGGGGGGGCAAGCTGAGAAATAGCAGAGCTGTGCACAAGGTAGGGTAAGCTTGGATTTTGGAGAAAGGCGGGGGAGACTGCGGGCATGCAAGCTGCAAGGTGCAGGGTTGCAATTTTCAATAGCGGCAGCTTTGGGGAGGATAAGAAACCATAACAGTGCGGTAACGGAGGCGCGGAATGCAGTCGGGGTCGCGGACGCAGAGACAGAGCCGCGACAGAGGGGCAGTGTAGTTGTCCTGCAGCTTTGTCTCGATGCAATTATTATTAGAGCGCAGAATTGGAAGGTGAAAATGATGGCGGCAATTTGTCTGTCTGGTGGGTGCGTCATGGGCACCAACAGCCAAGTAGCGTTCGAGGTACGTACCCATCAGCTCTGGTATTTCTGGGGTACACGTGCTTCGTGGGCGCGTGACTCGGCAATCCCAATAAGACGAGTCATCCTAAATTTAGACTACAGGTTTACACTAGTATTTCGAAATCATTCAGGGCGCCTAGATGATGGTAATTCCTTTATCCGGAGACGAGTTCCTCAATTTCTCAATTTCTCATGCAAAGGCGGACCGCCGAGTGGGCCACCAGTGTTGGAGAAGTGTGATCCACTTTTCCCCAGCGTCGCTGGTCCCCAGACATTTTGACATTCTGACACTTTGAGACGAAGTTGGCGAGGGAGACAAGCAGGCAACCGTGTAATTGGAGGGCTTGTTTTACCTATGTATTCAACTTATCAGCTGGCCTCGATAGTAGATCTTATCTCCATAATATTTGGAGCGGACCGACTAATATCAGGTAGAATGTACAACTATAGCTTCCACAATTGGTAACTATTTACGGATTACAGGCAGTTGGCAGGGACCCCAGCAGCACGCAATTGCTTCCCCACGTGCCCCTTCCACCTGGCAATACCAGTAACCACACACAGTCACCTATTGCCTGTCAAGGTGACCAGGTCGGATTGGTGGGGAAGGGGACCGCGCTGCCACTCTGCAAGTCCAGCGCGCTCCAGGCCCGGGAACAGCACAGCACAGCGCAGCGCAGCATTGGATCAGCCCTGCGTCAGCCCTGCATTCACAGCGATGCGTGGCAGGATTGGTGACTACTCACACCCATGACCTTGCTATTAAAGAGAGGCAATTGCATGGCTGTACGGAGTACCTCTGCCAGAAATAATGTGCTCGCTCGGAGTAACTTACATGTACGCTTGCATTGCCGCGCTGCGCAATTGAGTGGTAGCCGCGCTGTGCCCAGGCGGCGCGCACCGCTCTCAGCGTTATCCTGCCCACGTTGCCAGGTACAACGTTGCACGGTACGGGTACCCCATTTCCAGGTGAGCTGCCTTTTGGAGCGGCCAGGTCTGCATGATGGTTCATGGATGCGTACGTAGTAAGGATGCATGAAACTCTGCTCATAAATATTTCTTCTCACTGTCGCCCTAGGGCTTAGTCTGGCTGATCACCTCATGCACGCGAAATACTTGTCCTTTATGGATCGAGTGCAACAAAACCACACGTCCTACTGACTCAGTGACCTCGACATATGTTGTGCCAACACCTGGCTATTTCCCTGTTCCTCCGACCAGCTCATTGCTCCATCATCACTTGCCTCCTCTGGCCGATTCAATTCTATACCCGTGCCATTTCCGCCTTTCAGATCACCCCCCGCGCAAGTTAGTCGTTACCACTACAGGGTAGTTAAGCCTCTGAGTGCGGTGACGAGCAGACAGCAACTCAATCTCCTCCGAGGAGGGAAAAAAGGCGGTCATTTATCGAAACATGGCTTTAGCTTAATTGATTAGGACACGACAAGTCAATTCAGCGCCAGAAAAGGCATGAGTGTTGTTCTTGTTACGCCTTAGGATGAGTGCTTTTACTTTGCTCGTCCACCGATCCTGACTCCCTACATTGTGGCCAGGCGGTATGAACTACAGCTTGGATAACCATCGATTGGTCGTCGAGAGGGCCATTTTCGAGAGGGTAGATATTGAAACCAACATGTTTGCATAATCGATTGACTTCTCTCCAACCTATGCCTGGGTTGCGGGAGTGCCCAGCGTTGGCTCTCGGTAAAGACCGGGGCTGGGCTGGCAGATGGGTTCGACTCGGCTATAAGCAAGCGGCAGTCGGTTCCAATTGAATGCCCGTTGGATCAGTCTGCCACCAACAACACCAAGTGGACTAGCAATGCACATGTCAACGACAGCCAGCTTTGACATCCAAACCAACAAGCTGGTTCATCGGCCTCCATCGGATCTGTACTTGATGAATTAGTAGAACCTGAGCCAGCAATTTGATACACCTAACGTTAATCTAATTTTTTTTGGAAGCAAACATGTTAGCGCTCCGGTGACCGGACATCATATCACTCTGCCATTGGCCAATGGCTTGCGCCGCTCAGCCGGCTTCCCTCGGCTGTTTCTGGCTAAAGCTCACCCACCAAAAAATCCGTGTCGCCGAGCCGACCCCAGCTTGCGTCAATGGGTTCGGCCGGGGGGCAGCTTACGGGCGGTCACTGGGTACAATCGCAGGCCGCTGGCAACGAGGAAGAAAAAAAAAAGCCTCTCAGACGAAAGGCCGAGCACATCTTGCTTCCTTTCTTGCCTTTCCATATCTTTTTGTCTCTGTGTGCGTGCCGTCTTCCATCCTCTCTGACGCAAACGTTCCTGTGAGTTTGGCCCCAGTCACCTGGCTGCCCGCCTCGCACCGACCACCAGCTAATCAACCCCACGTTGATTACCCTCCAAAGATCGAGATAGTTGATTGCACCAACTCTCTCTTCTTTCAAACACCCAGCATATATCAGCACATCATGGCGATGAACCTGAGAACCTCTACCCGGGCCATTGGCTCCTTCAAGGTACGTGCACATACACACACCGCGGCATGACGGCGACAGCAACCAGCAACCACAGCAAATCACACCCGCTGCCATCGCCCTCCCTCATCACCCATAACCACCTCACAGACTTCATTTTGCTAACGCTTCTTCCACCTCGCTCCAGCCCTTGGCCCGTGCCGCCCTCGGAGGCGTCCGCTCCTATGCCACCGCCGAGCCCGACCTCAAGGCCACTCTTAGGGAGGTGATTCCCGAGAAGCGCGAGCTGCTCAAAAAGGTCCGCGCCCATGGCGACAAGGTCATTGGCGAGGTCAAAGTCGAGAACACGCTCGGCGGTATGCGCGGCCTCAAGGCCATGGTCTGGGAGGGCTCCGTCCTCGACGCCAACGAGGGCATCCGCTTCCACGGCCGCACCATCAAGGAGTGCCAGCGCGAGCTGCCCAAGGGCACCACCGGCACCGAGATGCTACCCGAGGCCATGTTCTGGCTGCTCCTCACCGGTAAGGTGCCTTCGGTCGGCCAGGTCCGCGCCTTTTCCCGCGAGCTCGCCGAAAAGGCCGCCATCCCTGCCTTCGTCTCCAAGATGCTCGATGACTTCCCCCGCGACCTCCACCCCATGACCCAGTTCGCCATTGCCGTCTCGGCGCTCAACTACGAGAGCAAGTTTGCCAAGGCCTACGAAAAGGGTCTCAACAAGGCCGACTACTGGGAGCCCACCTTTGACGACAGCATCTCCCTGCTCGCCAAGCTGCCCACCATTGCCGCCAAGATTTACCAAAACGCCTACAAGGGCGGCGGCGCCCTCCCCGCCGAGGTCGACGTCAACCAGGACTGGTCCTACAACTATGCCGCCCTCCTCGGCAAGGGCGGCAAGGAGAATGAGAACTTCCAGGACCTCCTCCGTCTCTACCTCGCCCTTCACGGTGACCACGAGGGCGGCAACGTCTCTGCCCACGCCACCCATCTCGTCGGCAGCGCTCTCAGCGATCCTTTCCTCTCCTACAGTGCCGGTCTGCAGGGTCTTGCCGGTCCTCTTCACGGGTAAGTTTGTTGCGTTGTTGCTTCTTGAAAGCAAAGAGGAAAGACAAGGCAAGGAAATAAGAAAGTAGCGCACTTACTCAACATGTTTCACAGTCTCGCCGCCCAGGAAGTCCTCCGCTGGATCCTCCAGATGAAGGACAACATTCCTGCCTCGCATACGGAAAAGGACGTCGAGGACTATCTCTGGTCGACCCTCAACTCGGGCCGCGTCGTCCCCGGCTACGGCCACGCCGTGCTCCGCAAGCCCGATCCGCGCTTCGAGGCGCTGATGGACTACGCCGCCGCCCGTCCCGAGATTGCCAACGACCCCGTCTTCCAGCTCGTCGAGAAGAACAGCCGCATCGCGCCCGAGGTCCTCAAGAAGCACGGCAAGACCAAGAACCCCTACCCCAACGTCGACAGCAGCTCCGGCGTGCTCTTCCACCACTACGGCTTCCACGAGACCCTCTACTACACGGCCACCTTTGGCGTCTCGCGCGGCCTCGGCCCGCTCGCCCAGCTCATCTGGGACCGCGCCCTAGGCCTGCCCATCGAGCGCCCCAAGAGCATCAACCTCGCCGGACTCCTCAAGCAGGTCGAGGGCAACTAAGTGGATGAAGTCGTGATCGCTCCGCCATGGGCCGACCGGTGCCAACCGGATTTGTTGACGAATGCGTTTGTATCAATGATTTTGTTGTTATATTTTGCGATGAGCATGAAAAAAGAGAATAGAAAATAAACCTTATTTTTCATGAAAACAGACAAGCATGCTCCTGAGTCGTGTTTAATTGTGGCCATTAGCTGTTATATTATGGGCTCGGGGTCCATCCCTGGTGGCCACATCCGGGGCGGAATTGGCCGACACCAAATCGGGGGAATGGCCGCCCCCGGCTGCTGATGAATAGACATGGAACATGGTAAACAGCTTGAGTAGCAATAATTGAAGACTGTTTGTAAACGTCCATGAAAGTGCAGCAGTGCAAGGGTGACTCTCAAATAGGAGACATGCTTGTCTTGGACCAAATGAACCGTCGAAATGCCATCGGCGAAAATAGGCTTCATCTTTCAACACCGTCGCCCGACTTTTATCAGACCCATTGCTTTTTGCTCAGCCTTCCGGCCCCCTTTTAAGTTATAAATAGCCACCATGTTACTTCTAACATGTTGCGCATTATGCATGGCATCCGGTCGCACAATGACAGTGTAGGCGCCTCAATGTTTAAGAGGCCCCTGTTGAAATGGCCAACAAAAAGAGAATTAAAAAGTGTTATCGCGTGGCCTTGCTCAAAAGACGTAAAAATCACGACTGAGCTTGGGAGCCAAGCCGAATTTACTGGCTCGTCCCGCAGTCAGCGGTGGCACTGGTGGAGTTGGCTCCAGCCTTTGACGCACCACCAGCGTTGTGCCCCTCGCAAGCGGCGAATCGCCTTGTTTTACCGTGCTTATAAGCTCGGCATCAGGGAATACCAAGAAATATTGAGTCACCGTGCTTCGTCTCCATGTTAGAAACAGGCGATATAAATCTCGGCACATAGACAATCGCTTAAAGGTTGCTCTTTGCACGCCAGCCTTCAACGTGTTCCTGTTCGGTATACGCAGCCAAGTAAAAGACCGATCAGCTAGCACCTCAGCATCCTCACGGAGACGGCTTCCGAAGCGAGCTAGCTACACAGACTAGCTAGAACAGATTCGAGCACTTTGCGTTTTAATACCAAAGTCTCGCATCGCAATAACGCGTCGACTGGGGCTTATTACGACCCCTGCCGGCACGGTTTTCGGGAGCCACGGGATCGACGGCAAACGGCATCGAAGCATAATTCTGGACCCCCTTCACAGCCGCCCACACTCGACAACTGCGCGGGGACAAGGTCTTCATCAGCAACGGGACGACGGCGAAAGGGAAAGAGTCCAATTCGACACTCCTTTGATACCTGCAATTTCTGCCGCTGGTTCGACACTTGCAGTAGTGAAGCGACCGCTATGACGTCCATCCCGTTGCTCAGCGTTGACGCCTCGGCGGCCATGCCCACGCCGCTCAAGCTCGAGTCGACTCTGCGTTGCAACGACAAATACGTCATCGTCTACGACTTCTCAGATATTGGTGCGCAACATTGGCATGCGGGTTGAGCAATGTTATAAATAATGCCGTCCGCCAACAGACTTGCTGACTCTTCATGCTTTGACTCCTAGACTATGACGTCGCGACAAAGGAATTCACCGAATTGCTCGTCGACCTCGAGGAGGCTGGCCTCCACACCGAAGTACGACCCGGTTACGAACGATCGATACTGGTCTTTGTCAAGGCCCCGCGACAGCTGCTTGGAAATTCAGTCTACAAGGAGAGGTGAGCAACTTGCCACGCAACGAAACAGACAACTCGTGTGCTCTGATGCTGACCACGGCTGCAGAGTCAAAGACTGGCTCTACTCGGTCACGCAGGTCCATCCAGGTGGCGACAAGGACTCGGTCGTCGATGGCCGCTTCGAGGCCGAGGAGCTGCTCACCATGTACCACCTCGTGCAGTGGCCCAAGGACAAGGGCGGCGCCGGTATCTACCCAGGCCTGGACAAGTGGGCAAACGTCAAGTCGTGCTTCCCCATCCACAACGAGGCCGTCAACAGAGCGCTGCTCCGCCACATGAGCAGCCGGCTTTGGCTCACCACCGAGGACCTCGACAGCATCAGGAACCTCTTTGGCTCCAAGGTGGCCTTTTACTTTGCCTTTATCCAAAATTACACTACCTTTCTGACGTTTCCCGCCGTGACTGGCGTCGCCGCCTGGCTGTGGCTGCCGAAATACTCGCTCGCATACGCTGTTCTCACGAGCGTCTGGTGCACTGTGTTTCTCGAGTACTGGAAGTTGCAAGAGGTTGACCTCAGCATTCGCTGGGACGTCCGCGGCATCCACAAGACAAAGGTCAACAGACCCGAGTTCAAGTACGATAAAATTATCAAGGACGCCCACGGCCGGGAGATACACTACTTTCCAAAGTGGAAACATATGACAAGGCAACTCGTGCAGATTCCCTTCATCGCAGTCGCTACCGTTGCGCTCGGCGCTATAATCTGCGCTGTTTTCGGTGTCGAAGTCCTCATTTCCGAGACCTACACTGGTCCTCATCAATTCTACCTGGTGTGAACGGCCCCGTCGCGGAGCATAAACCCGGCAGCTAACAACTGTACAGGAATACCTACCGACCATTATTCTCGCCGTCGCGATTCCCTTTCTCAATTCTTCTCTAGAGGGCGTAGCAGAGACGCTCACTGCCTTTGAAAACCACCGCACAGCCGACGCGCACGAAGTTTCCTACACACAGAAACTCTTCATCCTCAGCATCATCACCAACTACCTGCCCATTCTTCTAACTGCCTTTGTATACATTCCATTTGGGCACGAGATTATTCCGCATCTCAAGAGTGCCGTCCTTGCCATCCTGCCGGGCCTCGAGCATACTTTTGCGACGCACTCCTTCGAAGCCGATGCGGACAAGCTTCGCAACGAAGTAATTGCCTTGACGCTGACGGGTCAGCTCTCCAGCTTCTTCGAAGAAAACATCCTGCCGTACCTTAAGCACAAAGCTACGGAATGGTACCGCGTGTACAGGAGGTCATACCCCAAGCACGCGATGCTTCTCACCATGGTCGAAGATGACCAGGAAGAGACCGAGTTTCTGGCACGCTGCCGCAATCAGTCATCTCTCCAAACTTACAACGTGCATGATGACATGGCTGAGCTTGTCTTGCAATTCGGATACCTGGCCCTCTTCTCACCTGTCTGGCCCTTGATCCCACTCGGCTTCCTCATCAACAACTGGATCGAGCTGCGCTCCGACTTTGCCAAAATCTGCATCGAGCACCAGCGCCCTCACCCTGTGCGGGCTGACGGCGTCGGTCCCTGGATTCTCTCGCTCGACATTCTCACCTGGATCGGCAGCATCTCAACCGGCGCCATTGTCCACATCTTTGGCGCCGACGGCATCAACAAGAACTGGGTGACGCTGCCCATTACCATTTTCGTCAGCGAGCACATCCTGCTGCTGCTGCGCGCCGTGACGCGCTGGGTCTTTACAAAGTACGGCTCGGAGCAGATTCGCCGGGAGCGCGCCGAGCGATACGCGCGCCGCCTGGCGTATCTCGAGGAGATCGAGGCCGACAAGCGCGCGGGCCTCCACCTCAGTGTCGCGGAGCGCGAGCGCCGCAAGTCGATTCTAGTCACGGGGGATGAGCGGTTCTGGACGAAGCAGGTCGAGGACGGATCGAGCGCCGAGGCGGGCATCAAGCTCATGTCGCTGGCCAAGGAGTGGGAGCAGAGTCGGGGCATGAAGCCAAAGAGTAGCTGATTTGCATCAGCCGAAATTCGCGATATAATCGCCTCTGCCGCACAGGAAAGAATAGCTGCCTATGCAGTCGACTATTCCCTAGATTTGCTGGCGCTCCATGCACATTTCTTAATTTGAAGACGGATATAAAAGTTGTGTTTCTACTGGCATAGACGACACTGGTAAACTGCGGAATTATTATTTACAGACTCGGTCATTATTTACAGACTCAATCATATTATAGAATCGATCATGTCTACAGACTCAAATCACGAATACATACTCAATCGTAATTACATATTCGCATAAACGGCTTTGTTTACAGACTCAATCATATTTACAGATTCAATTGTATATACAGACTCAATCAACATGTGATAGGTCGATTCAGCAACGCACATCTGTTGGTCTTGTCCTGCAATGTGTTCCTCATGCCCATGCGATTGCGTGCTTGAATCATGACCTCTGCCTGACGGAGAGGATCCGGGAACCTAGTTCCCATGTGCTGGGACACTACCAACCGCTACCCGCAAAAGAGCCGGCTCAACCACAGCCCTTCCGTCGGAAATCGGCTCTGATGAGCAGGCAAAAGACAATGCCGAAACGTTGCTGGCGCAGTGGCGGCCCCGTTAGTGTACGCGACAGCCGTCGGTCGTTTGCACCTGGAACCTCTTGATCGTCGTCGACTTTGCCTTGTTCAGCAGGTTGCTCTCTCACTTTCAAAGCACATTGTAATTTAGCTGCGGACGTCTCTCCATCTCAAAGTTTACGGTAGTTTATTTAGCTTTTGATAACGTTGATCATACCGTCGGCGACGGCGGACAAAGCCTCGGTACTTTTCCTGGTTGATCGAGTAAGTCTACGTCCTAGAAAGAAACTGCCCTCCTTCCAAGCAAGTTAGGGTAGGCATTGACAGGCACAGGTCCTAGATCCTTTTCCATCTTTCAGATTGCCAGCCTCGTCCTTTGCTGATTTGATCGATGCGTTACACCAACGGTAGCTGAAAGCATGGTAACTAACCAGCAGACGAGGCTTCCTCAGCCAAGTAACACATCTCTGCACGGAGGTTTCGGACAGACATTCATGTTCTAGTACCCGACTTTGAAGTTTAAAATATAGCGCTCCTGTCATCCTGTCATCCTGTCGTCCTGTCTTTCGGCGTAGTAATGCAAGATCAGTGGATAAGCTGTTTGTACTGCCCATGTGATGGATACTCCATGGCCACCTGGAAACTATCGGACGACACGAGATCGTCGAAGAAAAAACGCAGCCACAAAGTTTCCATCATGCGGTACGCAGCAGATCAGACTGATGCGCTTGGTCCTGTACCAGCGCGGTGGCACCGGTTCGGTGGGCGTTGGGTGGGTTGGCTGGAGTACAGTGGGTTGCTGGGTGGGCGCGCCGAGAAAGTCTATCTTGCGTTGCGCATTATCGAAGTTGCCAGGTCGGAGCATGAATACAATGTAAAGGGGCTCCGACAAGGATCAGGCCAGCAGTCTGCTCAGAGTGTGGGGGGGGGGGGAGGATGTTACTTGCCTCTCTGTGTGTCAATTAGAATGATCTCGATTCGTGCGCAAGGCTTTGCCCTCCCCAGCTCTGCGGCGCCCTGCTTCAAGAAATCTCCGTATGCGCAAGGGGGGAAAAGGAGGTGTTCGGAATGGTCGGCAACGCTCTCGGGGCACCTCGCGTAGAGCTCATCACGTTTGCCTGACTCGATAATATAAACAACTTGGCGACTTGCTCGGCTGCCAGTATGTGAAGACGATCAGGCGATTGTGAGCCCAGCTGAACAAAGGGCACCTTTCATTGGTAAACTGCAGCGTCGTGTTTGGCTTGTAGGCGAAAAGTTTAAATGTTTAGGCCCAGTGGGAAGAAATGGGGTTGTGAGGACGAGAACTGTCAGTGGACTCGATGGACTTGCCCAATTGCTTTTTTTTTGGTATTGCAAGCGGGCTTTACTTTTCATGCACGCGCGCCACTTTCGCTAGTTTTGCCATTTTGTTTTGTTTTGTTTTTTTATTTTTAATTATTTTTGTTTCTTTTTTTACCATCTGCTTGGCCACCATTTCCGCCATGAATATTTTCTTTATTACGGTCCTGCGGGCGCAAGACACACCCTGAGGGAAATGATACTTGACAGAATACGGGGAGATGGGAGAAAAAAAAAATACAAGTCAGTTGTAGTTGCAGTTGAAGTGAGGGGGCAAGGTTCGCTTAATGCTTCGATAGGTAGTAAAGGGCGAAAAAATAAAGAAAACATGGAAACAAGCAGACCTCGGCACTTTGTGGTAGCAACACAGTATGGCAGGCTATCTATCTCGCAATCGGTAATAAGGTGCTGGTAGCCTGTGGCAGGAGTTCAGTCTGTGCGCACACTTGACTCTTCAGCAGCCCTTTCGCTGAGCACTTTCCAGGCACCCAGGCCAAATACATACAATGTCTCGGAGAACAAAGGCTGTCGGCGAAGCGTACCGACTACGCTCTGATGTCGTGCAGTGGGCCTGACGGCGATCCAGCTGGAACCCAGGCCCATGATAACTGAGAGCTGGTTGGCCGTCAAGCTGTATCGTGTGTGTACCTCGGAAGTGGCCTTAGCACATGATCCCTGCACATCTGGTTGGCGAGATGACCTAGAATATATTCGTTATTATTAAAACGATTGAGAGGGGGATTGCTCCTCATCAAGTGGGCTTGCCCAGCGTGTCGGGACCTTGGAGCCTGGAGATGATTAACGGCCAGGACCTGCGCATTGCCGCAATTCGCCCTGCATTTTTTGGGCCTGCTTCCTTGCTTCCCGACATGTTTGATTTGCAGAATCCTTGGTAATTTCTGAGAAAGGGAAAAAAAAAAACGCCACGGGCTTGATTTCTCTCAGCTCCAGGTCCGCAGTTGTGGCGCCCGCCAAACGCCAAACGCCAAACGCAGCAAATCGCAACCTCAAAGACTTTGTTCGCGCCGCGTTGCCGGCACAGCTGTCAAAAACTGGGGCGGAGTGCCCCGGGCCGCTCAGGCACTTTTTTTCCCATTTCTTCCGGGGCCCTTTAGCCAAGCAAGGGTCATGACTCTCTGGCGAGCCGGCGGGTCTTTTTTTTCTTCAGTCAAATCAAAAACCATGGGTATCAACAACAAGTTTCGTCCTTGTCCCCACGCCCTCTTCCAATTGGGGAAGCAGGTTCGGGACAAAGCCGTGTCGAGTCGCGGTGGATCCCCCTTGCATCCCGGTTGAAGCGATCCCCCAGCCTGTGTTGCGTCCGTGACCTAGATGGGAAAACCGGGCGGGTGCTTGGACGTTCGTCCTTAGCAGTATAAGCAACAAGGGGGGAGGGGGTTTACGCAGCTCTGCGTGGACAATTGTACCCGCTCGCCGCTGCTCGAGGAGGAAAGCCTTTCGTATATACTCGCCGTGGACCCTCATCGTGCTCGAGTGCCAGGGTCTCTCTTTGCATCTTGGTCGATCTATTCCAAGACAGACACCAACACATCGACTGATTCGAGTTGAATCACCTGCAACAATGTCTTCGGTAGAGGAATTGTACAAGGAATACTCGGGCAAGACTGTGCCCTATTCCTTCCATGCCGGCTTCGTCTGTCTTAGTTATGCCGTGAGCCTGGTCGGTGCCGGCTCGACGCTGGAACTGATGAGAAGGAGGACGTCGCACAAGGGGTTTCACAATTTGTAGGTCCAAGAATCTCCGGCCCTCGCTCACACGTGTTGGCTGTACTGACGTTTCTTGCAGCTTTCTGCTGGCTGGTGCAGCCATGTGCATGGGTGGAATCGCCATCTGGTCCATGGTAAGCCTCTATTGCTGCTTCAATGCATGTGTACGACGGCCAAAAGTGACGACTAACCTGCTGCTATCAGCACTTTATCGGAAATCGAGCTTTATTCATCTTTGACGGCCAATCGGATCTCCAGATCGCCTACTCGACCGGCTTGACGGTAGCCTCCCTCTTTGTGCCCATCTCGGTTCTTCTTCTCGCCTTCCTCGCCGTTACCAACAATGATCGCGTGCAATGGTGGAAGATATCTCTGGCTGGCTGCCTTTCCGGTGGAGCCATCTGCGGCATGCACTATTTGGGAAACGCCTCGATCAGCAATTATCATTGCACCTACACAGCCGCCTACGTCGTAGGCGCAGCAATCATTGCAGTCAGCGCGAGTACAACTGCCCTTGCCGTCTTCTTCGTCTTCGAAACTAGTTGGAAGTCGGCCTGGTGGAGGCGTGCTCTGTGCGCTGCTGTGCTCGCCGGCGCCGTGTCGGGCATGCATTGGTGTGCCGCCGTCGGCACGCAATATGTCTTGCTCGGCCCACGCGCCGGCTCTGGCATGTCTCGAGACTCGACCATCATCATTGTCATCTGCCTGGCCATCGCCGCATTTGTGGTGACTGGCGCCTGTGCGATATACTCGGTGATTATCAAGAGGAGCTACGCAAGCAGAGCTCAGCAAGTTGTTCTCGCTGCGGCTGTCTTTGACAAGCGTGGCCGTATTCTTGTCAACAAGGATGGTCTGCTTCCCACAGAAGTTGTGACCGACTCTTTGATTCTCCGGTCCAATGACGAAATCTTCGACACGAACCACCCTCTTTTCCACTGGGCCTATCGGGCATCGAGAAACTGGGCCAGCATTTCCAATCTCGTCACCCGCATGGTTGCGCATGTTGGACAGCTGACCCGCCAGCGCTACAGCAGCAGCGTAAAGCTCATGCAAGAGGATGGAAGTCCCATTCCCCAATATGACGTGGTTTGCTGCGAGTTATTCAGTATCGCGGCTGCTGCTCTCGCCTCCAAATTGAGAGTCAACTTGGCCGACGTTGGTGTTCTATGGGACGAGATTTTTGCAACTGGCCGAACGCACCAAGGGTCGGAACCCCAGCCCGTTGAAGAAAGAGCGCCGACACCCCCCGCTAGACACGCGTCCAAGATGGCGGACTCGGATTCTCTAGCGGAAAAGGCCGAGGTTACCCGTATAGAATACGGGCGCGGTTCACTCATGGTACTCGTCCAACACGTCCCAACCCGCCATGTCGGCGAACAACTTGAATCCATCGGATATCGATTCGCCGAACTTGACCAGGTCGTTGGCATTATGCGAGCAAGCATGCAAATCAAGACACCGGACTTGGGAATGCGTCTGCGACAAATGGCCGCCCTCAATGAGAGCGAAACTGCTCTCGCGCCCGGAGTCCACGTTGGCGCTTTTGCGATCCGAGCTCGAGTAGACCACACTGGCTTCGATGTGCTGGTACGCCGCCGCTCCCGCGATCTGCTGCCGACGGTGCCACTTCCCATGGAACATCTCGAGCAGCGCCACATCGGCTACCTTAACCATTTGCAGAACCAGACCATGACGGTTGTCACGGACAGGCTTGCGGCCGCAGTCTCCCAACATACTGACATTGGCTCATTTGCTTCGACGCTCCTCGAGGGCATCACAGAGCTGCGTAGCACCTTTGAAGACGACGGCACCTTCGACAATGCTATTCTGATGCAACAACCCATCAAAATACCCTACCATGGACGAGACAGAGCATCACTGTCTCTCAACGCTACGGTCATCATGTTTCAGCTGGTGCTTCCCATCCACAACGTCATCCACATCCCCAAATGCACATTCATTCCCCTGCGTTTCTTCAAGATTAAGCAGCTATCGCAGGAGAACTCGCCATACCACCTGGACTTTTCGCATGCCGTCCACCGCGACATGTCATCCATTCTGCAGAGCAGCGGGAGCAACCCCATTCGGGACGTTCTCGAGAGATTCAAGCAAAAGACCAGAGACGCACTGCCGACGTCTGCAACCGCCTCGCACCTTCACAGAGACAAGTCTGCAGCCAGAGGCCGCCACGGATCGCGCACAACCGGGGAGCGTTCAACGAGCCAAGCAAGGTTGTCTCCCGGCAAGCTCGAGGACAACTTGTCCATTAATGCTGTGAGCGAGGGCTACAGTGAATCCGAGGCAAACGGCTCGTCCATTCACGATGGGGCCGCCAACACCTTGGACATGGAAATGGCGTCGCTGAGCACCAATGGTCTGTCCTCGCCCACAACAAAGTCCTTTGGTGGCATCATGGTTTCCCAAGAGATTGTGGTTGAGACGGCGGAGCTCCCCGGCGACCTCCCACCATACAGCCCTGGCAGGCGCAAATCCGGCGTCGCCGTGACGATTTCGCATCAGCCAGACGCGATCAACAGTTCGGATTCGCAGAGCATCGACGACGGTGCTGCTGATTTGCGGGTGGTCAACTCTCGCGTTCCCCCTCCCGTCAGGCAGCATGATGTCTTTGCACAGACGAGACACGCGGCTGGTGCTTTCCGTGCCGAACAAAATGCAGAGAGACAAGGGGCCACTTATGTTGATCAATTACTCTCTCTTTGTATGCGGAAGCAAGTCGCTATTTAAAGCACTTGCCGGATTCTCAAGCACTTGCTGTAGATGCCGGTCGAATTTGCGACCTTGATAGATACCCAATGTACTAATGACTATTTAACATGATTACACAACATATGTTTTCATGCATCAGTCGATGTGAATTTAAGGCTAAGGAATGATTTGATTTAATCAATGGAGTTGTGTTGGCACGGTTTAGAATAACAAGGAATTCAATTGTCAAACTCTCCTGTAAATGCACGTAGACTCGTCTAAACTGCGCATCCCGATTATAGCTTCGCAACGGGAGTGTGTTGCGCTATCTCTTCGTACATTCTAACAATGTCGTCCCGATACGCCTTGGCTGCCTGCTGGCGCTTGAGTTTCAACCTGGAGATGGAATGTTAGTTGTGCACAGATCCAATGTCAGACTTTTCTTTTTTTTTTTGGGGGGGGGGGGGGGGGGGTTTATG
>JAPFRM010000159.1:0-51008 GCA_030778325.1 Beauveria medogensis
GGGGGGGGTAGTATCTTACGTCGGCGTCAGCAGCTCATTCTCGACGGAAAAGGGCTCTACTGCTAGGGTCAGGTTTTTGATGCGCTCGTAGCCCGACAGCTTCTTCTTCTTGCCAATGTCGTCGAGCGTGCGCAGAAACTCCTTCTTGACGGCGGGATGCGCCGCGGCGTGCCGGACCTGGGCCAGATCGGCGGGCGAGACGTTGCGGCCAATGACTTGAGAGGCAAAGGCGGCAAAGGCCTCGGGCTCGACGCCAAAGATGCCGACCAGGGTAGACTCGGAGCTGTCGCCGTGGACGAGGCCGTTGGCAATCATGCCGCAGTTTGCGGCGTAAATGTTTTCGATGCGCTCGGGGGCGACGTACTCGCCCTGGGACATTTTGAGAATGTTCTTCTTGCGGTCGATGATTTTGACGCGGCCGAGCTCGTCAATCTCGGCAATGTCGCCCGTGTGGAACCAGCCGTCGGGCTCGAGGGCCTTGGCATTTTCGGCCTCGTTTTTGTAGTAGCCGCCAAAGATGGAGGGCCCGCGCATGAGAATCTCGCCGCGCGGCCGCGGCTGGTCGTCGACGCGGTAGTCGAGCTCGGGGACGGACTCGAGGCAGATTTCGACGCACGGCATGGGCGGGCCGACGTGGCCCGTCTCAAAGTCGCCCTTGAGCTGGCAGGTGGCGACGCCCGAGGACTCGGTCATGCCGTACGCCTGGGCAAAGGGCACGGCGAGGGCGGCGCCGAGAAAGGTCTGGACCTGGGGGTCAATGGGCGCGCTGCCGCCGCCCATGGCGCGCAGGCGGTCAAAGCCCATGGCGGCCTTGACCTTGGCGGTCCACAGGCGGTCGTAGAGCCAGTGCGTGTTGTAGGCCTCGCCCATGGGCAGCTTCATGGTGGCGAGCTTGGCGTCGATGACGTGGCGGGAGAGCGCGCCCTTGAAGCCGGGCGCGTCGACGCTGGCGGCGCGGATGGCGGCGTTGAACCGGTTGAAGACGCGGGGCACCGAGATGAAGGTGGTGGGCCGCAGAAGCTTGATGTCGTCGGGCAGGCCCGTCAGGTCACCGCGAAAGTACCCGATGCGCGAGCCAGAGGCAAAGGCCTCCTGCTCGACCAGGCGCTGCAGGAGATGGGCGAGCGGCAGGTACGAGAGGCCGACGTCGCTGCTCACGCCCCCGCTCATGATGCGGCTGACGCAGTTTGAGGAGAGCGCCGACTTGTGCGTGATGATGACGCCCTTGGGAACGCCCGTGGTGCCGGAAGTGTAGTTGATGGTGTAGATGTCGTCGGCGGTACAAGGACGCATAGGTCTCTGCGATGCGAGCCCCAACTTTTCCACATCGTCGAGGGAGTGAAGCTGCAAGCCGCGCTCGCTCGCCATTTGCGATAGCAGTGAGCGCTTGGTGTAAGCTTCTTGCTCTCCATTGTCGAGAGGATCGATGGAGATGATCATCTTGAGATGAGGCAGACGGGGGCTGATTTTGAGCAGACTGGGGATGTGGGGTAAAGAAGCAACGATACAGGAAGCCTCGACGTGATTGAGGATGAATTCTGCGGTATCGGGGCCGAGTGTCTCGTAGAGAGAAACGGTAAAGAGGCTCTGTGACATGCAGCCAAGTTCTGAGGCGATGCCCCGTCAGCAACACGAACCAATACATGTATACAATCATCTTTTTTTACCGACGAAAGAATCTGGGGGGAGGGTGTGTCATCTTACCAACAATTTGCCATTCCGGCTTGTTCGGCGCCCACAGAGCAATTGGGTACTGGCCCTGCTTGACATGGCCGATCCGGTCATGGAGCTCCACGATGCCTGCGCCAAAGTTCTTGCGCCGCTCGGCGACTTGAGCATACGTGAGCCAGCTAAACTTGGCGTCCCAGGCCCTGGACTCGTGCAGCCATTTGCGCGCGCCGAGGCAGGCGTTCCCGGAAAACTGCTGCACAGACGACTCAAACAGGTCGTGGAGGGTCCGGACGGCGGGATCGAGCGTCTCGAGCAGCGGCCGGTTGGCAAACTGCCAGTGGCGGTATATACGGCTGCGATTGGGCTTTTCGGTGCCGGGAAGCGCAACGCCATGAGGCTGGCCGGCTGGTGGAGGAGCGCCGAACTCCTCAATGTAAGCGGCAACTGCGCCGGGATTATACATGGTGCGGCGGCGTGGTTGTGGTGGTGGTGGTGGTGATGGTGGCGGTGGTGGTTCTTCAACAACTGCGAATGTGGAAAAGGTCACGCCGGCAGCGTCAAGGAGAATGGCCAACTCGATCAAAGTTTCAAAACACACTGAAGCAAAATAGAATCAGCGAATGGTCCATGTATACGCTCTATTTCATGGGCAGACAACCCCCCGGTACCCCAGATATGGGCATAGCCGCGGGACCCGCAACCCTTGGGCGGAGTCGGCTATATGCTTACTGGGGAAAGAAAGGTCCTCCTTGGGCCGGTGGACTTGAAAACAAAGTGTTGAAAATGCGGGGTAAAAGTATGGATCAAACGGAGGGATTCTCTTTTAGCGTGGGGGTCGGTAATTGGTTTAATGTTCAAGAACTTGCCAGTTCAACGGGAAAGTTGCAAGTAGCTGCCACAGAACTGTCGCTTTGCTCTTTCGAGTATCATCAAAACTGGGATGGAACTTGGAGATTGTCGCTCTGGTGCTACGGATTGGCATGTAAGGGGGGACGTCGTAACGTAAGAAGCACACGAGTAAGTGCACGATTTTTCTCATTTCTCCGGCCGGCAGCGGCGAGGAATTGGACCGAAGCCGCACCGCGTGTCGGGAGTGGGCAGTAGCAAGGGGTAGCTATGCCCAACAGTAGCTTGTACAATATACTGGCTTCAACGCACGCCTTACTTTTCTAATAGTAGTCATCTTTGTACGCTGCCGTAGTGCAAGGCGCGTATTCAACTAGCGCTTCTAAGTTAAGAGGTGCAAGGCTAATCTGGAACTTTGTTGTTGTACTGACAACATGGTGGAAAGCATCATGATCAAAGTAATAGGGTATAAGACTAATGGATCGACCATTATGGATCGTATGTATTGATACAAAATATTAGCGATATACGATAAAATAGTTACGACTGCTTTCCAAATGATTATCAAAAAATGTGCAAGATGGGATAAGTAAGTCTTTTCAGCTCATAAAGACGACTGAGAATGCGGGAAAACATGCTCCGAGTGCATTCTACTTTGCTTCATATTATCCACCCTTGTTCTGACATTGACACCTGATTTTACGCTCACAAAATAACTACCAGCATATGGGCATCTTTTCCCGAAACATGTCGAATTACTAAAACTGCTCTTAGGCCCATCCGCCGGCAATAAAATAGCTCGCATCGTCGTTGAACAGGTATTTAGCGTCTTGCGCAAAAGGCCCGCCGTTGCTAGCAATGTAAGCCTTGCCGTTGAAATGCCGCCAGTAGCGCGTGGGCTGGCTCCAGGAACGAATCGAACTGCCCTGGCCATTCAGGCCAGCTTGCGGGCAAAACGTGGCATCCTCCGAGAACAACTTGCTGCCGTCGTTGCGGTGCAGACGCAGCTCGTAGTTGTAGTGGCGGATGAAGCTGCCGGGCGTGTCCTTGGACTCGAACGAGAAGCAGGATTTGTTGCCCAGGCCGGCGCGGACGAGCCAGGTGGACTGGCGTTTGAGGCTGTCGCTGCTCGACCGCGACACGCCCTGGATCTTGACGGTGTCGCTGCTGCCGCCGTCGTGGCTGATGTAGCTGCTGGTGCAGCAAGAAGTCAAGGCGCGCAGCGAGATGGAAGAGCCGGCGCTGAGCTTGGGCCCGCTGGTCAAGGGCGCGGTGGCGGCATAGCCGGCAGAGGCAATGTTGGCTTGCACCTTGTTCTCCGTGTCGTCGGAAGGGTACCCCGAGGTCATGACGCCCTCGTAAAAGGTGCCTTGGGCACGGTTGCTGTTGTCACCGCCAATACCGAGAATAATGGACCCTTCCTTGGACATTTTCTGGTATGCGCCTTGGGGCCGGCCGCCGTCAAACAGAGTTTTCAAATGGGGGGAGTTGGAATCGCCGCCTCGAAGAGCCCAGTGATGCGGCTCTCCCTTGAGAATGGCAGTGACAAACCTCGAGGTGAGGTTTGACGCGAGTCTCTGATCGCGCTGATCCGTGGCGAATAAGCCGTTTTCCAAATCTGCGAGGACCCAAGGGCTCTTGTCAGGACCACCCCAGTACACGGCTTCCATGTGACCGTCGCCGTTATCTTTGCTGTTGGTTTCGGCGTTGCCATAGTCAAAGCAGCAGTCGTTGTTGTAATGGGTGCCGTCAACAACGGCGTACATGCCCTGGGCTTCGTCGCCCCTGGCCGTGCCCTCGCCAATCAACTTGCGGTAGCCGGTGCCGATGGAAACGAAGACGCCATATACTTTTTGCCCGCTCAAGGTGACGGGCGCTCCGGTGGCGCTCGCGAGCCAGTCGTGGCCGTTCTGGTTGGGACCGCTGCCGGCGCTTCCCGGAGGGGCCTGGGTGAGATGGTTAGACTTGCCAGACTGGTCAAAGATTATGGTGATGAGGCAGGTTGTGTTGGCACAGAATGCGTCCTGGGCAGCGGCGTCTGATATGCCAGTGGCCCAATTCGCGTAAATGTCTCTGATGGCACCGTCAGAGTCACGCGACACTCGGTACAGTGCGCCTTTGAACGAATCATAGAGGGCACGAGTTGTGCTATGCGCCGCAACGCAGGGTGTGCCGCCGGATTTGTAGATGTCGCAGGGGCCGGCATTGACCATGGACGGTGCTGCAGCGAGGGCGAGGGCCAGAGCCAGCAGGCTCGCGCGGTCGAGTTGAGGCTTGGAAAACATGACTTTGTATAGGGAGGGAAAAAAAGAAGAACTGACCAGACTTTGACAGAGTTTTCAGAGTCTTGGTTACTCGGAAACTCTGCAAAGAGTCTCTGGAGAAAGCAGAGTACTTGTAGGCCTGCTGTCCGTCATGGCCCCCTCTCTCATTGATACCTTGGATACCTTGAATGCACGCCAACCTGCGCATGAGAGCGGAATTCAGTACATGGACGGGCAGGCTAGCGAGCAGCTAATGCGATGTAATGTCAATGCGCTGCGATGACTGGTAATGCTGCGTCGACCTTGTAAGAGTTTCTAAAAAATGGGCATTGACCGGCTTCCAGTGCCGAGATAGGGCCGCTAGCTCGGTCCCCTCTTCCTGTGCCGGCCGATTATAGCCTTGTGACAGACTGTGGTCGGTGATGTATATACATGTCTCATGCAAAGAGTCAGATGGGCGGTTCCCTAGCTTGCCTACGTGGCGACTGTGGCATTTTGTACAGTCAGTGGAAAGTTGTTTGAAATAGGCTGTGCGAGAGTTTAGGCAGTTCATGGGCAGAGCTTTTGAAAGAACCAAGGCGCATTCCCAATCACTTGTACAAGACGGCAGCCGTGACTAGTTGACGTGCCTAGTAGTTAATTATTCGGCACAATATGGGTGCTCAGTGTTCATTTGACAAAAGCAAGGAATACGGACACGACCCTTTGGAGACTTTTGAGCGGCAGTGGTAGTAATTCTGAGCCACATTTCTTTGCAGCCGCAATATTACTTGGTACTTTTGCCATGTTGTGTCTGTCTATCCGTAGTCGGTAATTACATGCCACAGCTGCTGGCGCATTATTAGATGCCCCCGCGTTTTCATCGGAGCCTAGGGAATAACTAGTTAATTAGTACTTGGTCCCATTTCATGCGAGGGGTCGACACAAAGGCAACATGGGCGTATTAGACATTGACGACTTGTATTTCTCCCTCTACTTTTCGCTTCAAGGTCACAGTGAAACCTGCGTCTCAACTTGAATTGTTGCCATGGCGAATGGTGATTTTCTGATTGGGCGCAAATCCAACGATCAATGTGCTCCGCTTCCCTAACGTTGATGGCAGTGCTACAATGCCCGATCCCATTCAACCACATAACTGCAAAGTAGCGTGTGTGGGCGGGGAAGGTGACTAGGACTCTATTGCTTTTGCCAGTTATTATTACTGGTACAAATCGCCCCGCCTGCATGATTGGCGTAATTACTGAATAGCCGGAATCCGAAAGTAACGGGCAATGCACAATGCATTTTTCTCGATTTAGACGGCCTTTTTCTTTGTGAATATCGTCATGGTGATGATGTGTGATGATGATTTTTGACAAGAATTAATAATGATTTTTAACAAGAATTGATCATGATTTTTTAATAAGAATTGATAATGATTTTTATCAAAAATTAATAATGATTTTTAACAAGAACTAATAACGATTTTTGACAAGAATTGATGATGATTTTTGACAAGAATTGATAATGATTTTTATCAAAATTAATAATGATTTTTGACAAGAATTGATAATGATTTTTATCAAAATTAATAATGATTTTTGACAAGAATTGATTATAATTTTTAACAAGAATTAATAATGATTTTTGACAAGAATTGATCAAAATTTTTGATAATAATTGATGATCAAGGAAATGAAAAGATTATTCGATAATTATTTCTCCACTAAAGCCTCTTCATCAGCTGGCCAAAACGGCAAAGCCGAGTCCAGCTCACCAATGTCATACCACCCGCAAATGTCGTCAAAATCTCGCATGGCTGAAAAAACATGACTATTCGACAAACTCGCCATTTCGGACGAGCTTTCATTTTCCCCAGAAGCACAAGTCAAAGAGTGCGCCGCAGAGCCAGTCGCACCCTTGTCGGCGGCGGTGTTATTGTTGTGCGTTTCAATACCCAAAACGTGTTTCGCTATGGTCTGTATCTGCGACACGTTGCGTGCTACTCTGGGCCACAAGGCGCCCAGGTTCTTCAAGCATCCAATGGTGAGACGTATCTGGTCCCGCGCGACGGCGAGCTCGTCCCCGCGCAGCAAAAACTTGCAGGCCGAGAGGAGGGCAAGCGTTCCTTCGCTAATCATGCATGTGCAAAACGGCGTGTGGTTGAATGGGCGGGACGGCAGGGCGAGGAGCCGAATCTGCGATTCGACCGCGCGCAAGACTCGTACCGTGTGCACGTTGATGTGCTCTGGCGTTGGGCCGTCGGGCGCGGGATCGCGGGCGCAGCTCGAAATGTCTTCTACGGCATTGAACTTGAGATCAGAGAGCGGCCGATGGAACCCAATCATGACGCTGTCAGACAGATTTAGTAACCACTGCTCGAGTGAATCAAGGGCTAACAGAACTAGTTGGGAGCGGGTGAGGCAGGCGTACACGTGTATGAGGTGATGGGCTTGAAATAAAAGCTCGTCGATATCACCGTTTCGTAGCATGACTTGCTTCTTTGATTTTGGTAAAAGAAGCATCCAGCTGTCCAGTATAGAATCCGCAACGTGTAGTACATCATTGGGATTCTTCCGAGAGTCCCTCTTTGGTGAAGAATCCCTCGCCAAGGTTGCGCACCGGATGGCGCCAACAAGACAGGCAAAGGAAGAAAATGGTTTATCCTCTTGGTCAAACTCTCTGCAGTCCCATTCGCCGAGTGAATTCGGTTCCGGGATATCCTGAGGTTATTTTAATAAAATTAGCCGTCAGTCATTGACTATTTGGCATTGACTCATTGGCATAATGGCATTCACTCATTGGCACGAGGGCCGAGCACTTACTCCTGATTCATATTGAGCTTCGTCGCAGGGTAAATCGGTCGTCGCATCTACATGCACAACTGAAAAGCCCATGCTCCCCAGCGTGCCTGCATAAAATGCATCAAACACATAGACCATCCACCATGTTCGTCTCCAGCACTCTGCTAGAATCGGATCTTGATCGCTGTGCGTTGATGCGAAATCCCTTTGAAACATTTTGAGTTGCAACGCAATCTCTACCGCCTTGCCCATTTCGCTTTGAGATTTTGATTTTTCATCTTGCCAGAAAAGTGCTGCCGAGTATAGTAAATGGCATTGAACACGAATCGGATCCGCCTTTGCCAACCACTCCATCTTACTCTCGACATCATTTTGCAGAGAACAAGACCATTCATGGCGCAGATAGATTCTGCCCAACAGTCCAAGAATGGCAAGAAGCGGTTCCAGCCTGGGTCTCCAGCTGGGATTGTCTAGCAAGGTGGCGAGATGGGGGCGAGGTAGGACCATGGGATGAAATTTGTGGAAATTCTGGTAATATGCCTCGAGAAGCGCATCTTTTCCGAATGCTTCGCAGTCGAGATTGACAGACCCTCTCCTTGAACGGACCCCTCTGCAGTCTGTCAGAGGCGAGTGCTCGCTCGCCAGGCCTTGTGTTGGAGAGTTGTAGGGCAAGACGCTGACGGTCGCGGGCCCTTCCATCTCTGGCGGTGTGATGAGCGCCGACATGTAGTCATCGAGCTGATTTGGAGTGCTTGGCATTTGATGACGCCGCGGGCTGTCCACCCGTGCGCTATTGGCGCCTCGACGAGATTTTGTGTACTGGCAGTGACGATCCGCCTCGCCGCAGCGAGTACAACGCGGCTTCTTGGCGTCACATTTCTGATGGCGAGAGCGGCAGGACAGACATGCCAGAGATGAACGTGTCAAGACTTGCTTCCGTACTTGTGACATGAAGGCAAGCTGTGATGTAGATATTGTAAAGCCCTGAGATGCATCATGGGAAAGTAACGTTGGATGTCGCACGTTGAAAGATTAGCTTCCAACTTGGATCTCTGGTGGGTCATCGGACTAGCGACGCGAGGCCGGGTATGCGGGTATTCGGGTATCGGCCCAAGTGCGACCAATGGGTCGATTATGGAATATAGTACGGATTATAGTACGGATTATAGTACGGATCACTTGAAAGGATAAAAGGAAAGATTGAGAGCTAATTATAAAGGAAAGCGAGAATTTGAGCACAATGTATGCAGTCATGTAACCAAGGGTTGTCCGTTTCATGCGTAGCGTAGCCCTGTGCGGGTAAAGGCGCCATGCGGCTTCAGTACCGAGACTTGTCTGGCATGGATATGGAGCTTTCGCTATTAAGGAGAATCGGGCTTCATGAAACTAGTTGGCCCCCAAACTCTGTAACTCGGCCATCTAGTTGGCCAACTTGGCCAACTTGGCCGACAACTGCGTATAAATGGCCGCGTTTCACCCTGCTCCCTCAAATATCTCATCACCGCACCTTGCTGTCGGGCCACCTTTTCCAATTCCATCAGAGTTCTCATTAGAGTTCTCGTCGATTCACGAGCATCACGTAAAGAATGCCACAACGCATCATAATCATCGGAACAGGATTCGCAGGACTGTGGAGTGCGCTTTCCGCCAAGCGCCTTGTTCAAATTCACAAAAAGGAAAATGACGTCGAGGTTGTCGTTGTAGCACCTCAGCCTTCACTGGTCGTGAGGCCAAGACTCTATCAAGACAATCCTTCAGCCATGGTCCACGACCTTGAGCCACTACTTCAAGCCGCGAATATCGCATTCGTCGAGGGATTCGTCGAAGTCATCGACACCTCTAAAAAGAAGATTCTTTTTGCTTCCGAGGCTACTGGCATCGCCACGCTTGGCTACGACCGTCTCATCCTAGCAGCTGGCAGCTCCGTCGTGCACCCGAGAGGAATAGACGGACTGTCCAAGTATGCCTTTGACATTGACTCGATTACTTCCGCCTCAACCCTTGATCTTCACCTCAAGAACCGGCCAAGCCTGCCGCCGAGCAAAGCCCGCGATACTGTGGTAGTATGCGGCGCCGGATTCACGGGCATCGAACTCGCCACAGAACTTCCCTCGCGCATCGGCTCCGGCGTACGCATCGTACTCGTGGATGAAGCCAGCCAGGTTGGGGCCCAGCTTGGCCCGGGCCCTCGTCCCGCCATCGCCAAGGCCCTCGACGAGCTAGGCATCGAGGTGAAGCTCGGATCCGCCATCGCGAGCATCGACAAGGCGGGGGTGACGTTGCAGTCTGGGAAGCGCATCGACACGCTGACGGCGATATGGACGGCTGGCGTGAGGGCGACGCCCTTGACGCAGCAGATTGCCCAAGAAAAGGACCACCTGGGCCGCGTTTGCGTGGATGCGACACTGCGCGTGCCCTCGACCAGTGACGTCTTTGTCACTGGTGACGCTGCCCACGTTGTTGCTGATCCAGGCGGCAACGTCGCCTTGATGTGCTGCCAGCACGCACTGCTTCTCGGCCGCGTGGCCGGATACAATGCTGCGGCGGACTTGATCCAGATACCCAACATGGACTACTCCCAAGAGGCCTACAATTGCTGCCTCGATCTGGGTGGGCGCGGCGCCGTCATCTGTCGCGGCTGGCAGAGGGAGATGGTGCTTGCTGGAGACGTCGCAAAGAGGGTCAAGAAGCATATTAACACGACGCTGATTTATCCCCCAACAGACGCCGCTGAAGCCCTCGCGGCGGCGGATCCGGGCCTGTACGGGGATTCCGACGCCTTGTTTACAAACATGATTAAAGCCATCCAGGGGACGCCCTGATTTGGAAAGACAGGCCCCTCTCCATATTTTTAGGTTTGCAATACGTTTCCTTTACATGTTTTAGTCCAAGAGCATAATTATATCAGATTTCATGCAAGTGGAATACTCATCTGCGGCCCAAGCCAAGAATTTCACCTTTAATATGAACGACGCTGAAGGTGGTGGAAAACGTTTCATAAAAGTTATATATGGGGATATGATATATACAAAATATGTACCAACAAAATATGTACCAACAAAATATATATACAGATCCAAGGCAGACAGAGAATGCGAGTCAGTCAAGTCCAGTTTCCCTAAATAAACCATGAGATTGCGGGGCCACAGCATTGCAGCTTTACGCAGTCCCCAAAGTTCCCTTTACATTGTCGCCAAATGTCCAATTCTTGGAGCCATCCCAGTTCAGAGACCAAGTCATCAAACCCTTCAAAGCACCCTTGTAGTGAGAGAGAACCTGCGCCACGTTGGACGTGGACATGTAACCGCCGCCAGCCCCAGTCTGGGCAGGAAGGCCAGGCACTTGCTTGTCATAGGGAATCGTGATTGTCACGCCCTGAATAGTAAGCCCCTTGTTCAAGCAGTCGGTCTGAGCAATGAACCCTTGGACAGTACCGGCCTTGTACGAGTCGCCGGAGCAGCCGTACATCTCGCCGTTGTAGTACTGCATGTTGAGCCACCAGAGCCGACCGTTGTCGAGGTACTTTTTGATGACGGGGAGATAGGCACCCCAGATTGATCCGAAAGTAACACTCCCACCGGTCACGTATGCCGTCTCTGGCGCCATGGTCAAGCCAAAGTTGGAGGGCATCTGCGCGAGGACGCCGTCGATGATTCTAATCAGGTTGGTCTGCGAGGTGGACAGGGTGTTTATGTTTCCGGTGCCTGTGAGGCCGGATTCAATGTCAATGTCGATGCCGTCAAAGTTGTACTTTTTCAGAATCGGCACAATGGTCGAGACAAACTTGTCAGCGACGGCCGACGAGCTCAGGTCAACGGCAGCAGTAGCGCCGCCAATCGACATCAAGATTGTGGCACCCGCCGCCTTGGCCGCGCACATGTCGGCCGGGCTCGCCACCTTGACGCCCGTGTCCATGCCGTCTTCCCAGTGTACGGTGCCGTCTGGTTCGATGACTGGAAACGCAGCGTTGATGACGTTGTAGCCGTGCTTGCGAATCTCGGGGTTTTGGATCGGCGTCCAGCCAAACGGAGGGTGAACTCCGTTTTTGGCACCGTCCCAGTTCTCCCAGTAGCCCTGGAGCACTTTACCTGCCGGCCGGCCTTTGGTTGCGCAGGTGTCGGCTCGTGGCGCCAATGGCGAGGCGTCGACCATGCTGGAAGCCAACAACGGAAGGAGCGCGAGGCTGGTTTGAAGAAAGGGAGCCATTGATTGGTGTGTGTGTGTGTGTGTGTGTGTGTGTGTGTGTTGCGAACAAAGGGACAGTCAGAAAGAGGAAAGAGAAGTAAGAAAGAGAAAAGAGACGAGAAAGAAAGAGGGAGGAGAAGAGTGAGAAAGAGGATGAAGAAGAAGAAGAAGAAGAAGAAGAAGAGGAGGAGGAAGAGTCAGAAAGACACAAGATAAAGAGTTTGCAAGAGGTAAATAAATAAACACGCCCAAGCTTTTATTCGCTCGAAATGAAAGTTCGGCGGCCGATTGCTAGCTCGTGTGAGTTGGTTGCTTCATCGTGAGGTTCAACAGACTTGGCCGTGGTATTTATTATTCTGGCGCCTTGTTCGCATTACAATCCCAGGGCTACCATGACATGGGGGATGGTAGCATCTTGATGACCTTGCCACCTTGGTATAGCAAGCTCTCTAGAGACATTCTTCAGTAACGCCGAGTAAAGGCCATGAAAGAGTAACGTGGGATTAATCACGGCGTACTATGCCGGTATAGCATGATGACAACTAGTGTACACCTTCAGCAGACAATGTTTGGGCTTATTAGTGAGGATGCCCATTCAACAATCCCCCCCACATGAGCTTTGCATGCAAAGGGGAATCACGTTTCAGCCAAAGGTGGCTCGTGATGCGTGTGCCAGTGAGCTGCCTAGAAAGGCATGTAGTAACTACCTCTTTGGGCTCCAGTAGCTTCCGCTTATTACAGGTGGCGCCGCCGCCACTGGACTCTATTTCCGCTGCCAGGAAAGCGGCCGTCTCGCAGGGCCCGATTCATTATTTTTTTTGGCGTTTGCGGGGTGAGGGTGCATACGGCATTCCGAGTGTGACCTCCCTCTGGGCTCGGAAACTCGGTACGAGGAATGAATATGATGCGCAATATACATGTTGACGTACTGTGAAGCTCAGTAATATGTTGACGTATGGGAAAAGCTCGGGATACTCGTGTGAATGTGAAGACTATGATATCAGTGACGAGAGAAAATGGCCAAGCACATAGTTTCATTGTGCCACTTTTCACTAGACTTGATGCCACAAGGACTTTGGGTCAGTGGGCACCCACGTAGTGCGGGCATGTGAGCTTGGCAAATGCAGATATTTCTGCGCAACGAGCCTACTTCTTTCGGGCAACAGTTCAGAGGTTCACGTCCTAAAGAAGCCACGTTGTAGCATTCTGATGGCGGGAGGGGAGCTCTTAGCGCACTCAAAAGTCACACGTTGTGGTCCAATATATTGAGCTGGGCGATTTGGTTCGAAAGCAATACCTATCGGTGCTGCTCACTAACTACGAATTAGGACGTGCTACAATCGCTTTTACGGTGTGGGGTTGAGCATGCTTGCTAGAGCTGTTCCTTACATGGTGGCTGAGTTTAAAGGTAGCTAACTACTAGTTTGTTTGTTTTTTCAGTCTCTGCGACCATTGTCTGTCTATTCGATTCAAGGCCTAAAGGCTCTTGTTGTCATTGGAACAAGATATCGACGGATGTCGCAAGACACCGCCATCGCTCGGTGATTGACTGTCTTGGCAGTCACCAGTCTCACCTTCAGGCGAGCAACCGAAACAATGATGACGGCTGAAATGGCTACCCGCAATTATTAGACAGCCTGCTGAACAAAGTCACACCCCCATCGCCCGGTGATTGACTGACTGTCTTACCTAACCCGCCTGATAGTATTTAACTAACTATATTTCCTTGTGATGCATTTGTATGCAATGCCTAAAGCTCGGCGGCCACTTCTGGCGGCAGTTTTGCGCAACTCCAGGACACAGACGGGTGTCGAGAGGCCAACCCATATCTGCTAAACGCCGGATTCATTAGTTGCGCAGCCATTCTGCGCATCGAACCTAATCTTCAAACTGTCGGCCTTTTGTGTCAGCCATAGATGGATGCACTGGCATCCCGTCACGTAAGAGGCCGAGTGCCGACCGCTGGTGGAACTGGTCAGCTGCTGTACTGCCACGCTCAGCTTTTGCATCACTCTCCTCAGATTCTGGAACTGGAGAAACCACAGATGCTGGCGGAGCTGGTTCTTTTCCTCCATGCCGATCTGCAGCTCCCCCAAGCGCAATCTTGACGACGGCTCGGCCGAGCTGTTCGATGAGCCGGAGGTCACACTGTAGAGTAACTTTCTATAAAGCCGGCGCACAACTGCCTGAGCATAACATTTCATTCGTACAAAAGAGCAGAGGGTGATGAGGGATACTAGTGAGCGAGGTCGGCGTAGTCACCGGCCAAGTCGCCAAGATACTCATGAATGACCTCTCCGTTCACCTTTGTCTCTGTCACGTCCAAAAGGATGAAGAGCATACGGCCACACTTCTCCTTGTCCGAGTTCTTCCACTTGTGCATACAGCCCCGGTTTACACCTTTTTGAGTGATGACGCTTTAGTATTTTGACTTTTACAAGCAATACCCGTCAGGAAAGACATGAACTCACTGCAGTCTCCAGGTAGCATAATCTTCTTCTCGCCACTGTCTAGCGACAGCTCGAATTGACCCTCAATCACGACACCGTAGTCCAGCGACATGGCTCTGTGAATCGGGGATTCCATTCCAGGAGCAAAGTCGATCAGGCGAGCAACGCTGCCATTGGGAACGTGGATCGCGGGCTGTTCTCAGGTATGGCACCAGCATCGGTTAACCAGAAGACCCTCTCTTAGATTTTGAAGAAGGATATCCTCACCTCATTCTTCTTTGCATATTTCAGGTCCTTGTCGTCATTCATGTCAACAGGATTGCCCTCTGTGTTATAGATGATGTTGGCGACAGCCTCGCCTTGCACCATGATTCTGTGATGCTCGCCGTCGTCGTCACCAATGAACACTCCTTGCCCACTCTCATTATGGCCGGTGATGAAACGACGAGCGGCACGCAGTCCTGGAGCGGGAAACTTGGTAATAGGTCTCTTGGTAGTGGTAGCCATGATAGTTTCTTCTAATTGCAAAACAGAAAGTGCCGGGAGTTATGGATCAATGTGCCTTTCATAGAAGATGAAAGTTTGAAGTCATTAGTCTGGAGTAATATATTTTTTAATCTCGTCGGCTCGCCTTGGCAAGAAATTCTCCGGACCACGTGAGGCGAGAGAGTACTGGCGGAGGAATCGCCTGCGCTCGGCAAACTATGTAGCGGCCACTCGTCACCGAATATCTTGCCGGTTCCGAAGCTAACCGTCTACTTGCTGTGGTACGGAGACTGTGGTCTACTCGGGGATAGAAGTAGAAAGCCGACTCGATCGCGGAAGCGGAGACAGGCCGCTGTGACCGAATGCTGCCACGCAAACCCGAGATGCAGCGGGGATGGCGGCGACTCGCACCAGCTATAGGCCGACTGCCAGTTTTGGTTTACAAATATCTTGCATAGTTTCTATAGACATGGCGCTAAAGAGACAAAGTGTGTATGTATACAATTCCCTACAAAATTAAAGCCATTTCAATACGTGCATGCAAGCGCGGCAACAACCTCGGAGCCATGGTAACGAAGTCTCAGACAGAGCATTGATCTTATGTGACTAGTGGTGCATCGTAGTCAATTTACAATAGTGAACTGATCCCCCGACTCTTCTTGTCCAGGATTTCCATCATTTCCTTCCACACCTTTGACTGCGCTTGCTCACCTCTGCTGCTCCTGACGAAAGAAGACAGGGCGGACCTGAAAAATCGAAAGAGGTGAGAGTTAACAGAGAATATTCAGCTGTAATTTATTGCCCTGTTCTTAAACTTACTCATCGATCTTACCATTATTGAGATATTTACCGTGGCTTTCCGCGCCAGAGGAGAGACCGGCTACCAGTGTTCTTGCACCTTGTTCTGCAGAGCGAGCCGTCAACTTCTTGAGCACCCAATAACCGAAGCTAGTAATTGTATGGGCATTCGAATTGAGGCCAGTGTCACACAGTCCAGGTGTCAGAGAGTTAACTACCACGCGGGGCCAGGTCCTGCCCGAGTCCTGACCGTCAGGCAGCAGCCGTTTTGCCATTTCCCGCACCACGAGAACTTGCAAAAGTTTAGACACGAAATACCTAGAAAAGTCAGATGAAACCGCCTTTGAACAATATGCCTTTGATGTGCAGCCACGACGGCAGCCTAGAAATTGCTTGCCTTTCCAACATCTTTGCTTTTGGCTTGTCTCTCAGATTGTCAAAGGTATTGCCAACTCTCGACTCCGGGAGGTCCGTCATTACATGACGGTCTGAAGCCACCACTGTCATACGCGGTAGGATGTTGTATCTCTTACCCGACTTCTGCAATACCGGCAGTAAAAGCAGAGCAAGTAAGAAGGTATTTGTTACGTTGACCGTTATCGTCGTCTCATCGCCGTCGACGATGGCAAAGTCCTCCTGGTAGGTGCCCGCGTTGAAAAGAACTGCATCGAGCCTATCCAGCTTTTCCATTTCACGAGAAAAATTCTTGACTGATTCATTGTCGGCCATGTCCAGTTCGTAGGCCTTCACCATCCCAGTCTTACCCGCCCATTTGTCCAGCTCGGTGGCGGCGGCCTCACCGCTGGCCAAAGACCGCGATTGCGATAATCACCTGCGCGGCATCAAGTTTCACAAGATAGCGGGCAGCCTCGAAGCCCAGGCCTCTATTTCCACCCGTGATGATGATGACTTGGCCTGTGAAGTCGTGGCTGGGCACTGAAGGCTCAACAAAGAGTTGAAAGTGAAGGAAATATGGAACTGGCATGATGCCACTTCGTAATTGAAAGGCAAACGAAAGCGAAAGAATGTTCTATTGCAGGTATCATAGCTTGACATAATTAGAATACAACTCGTTTACTTCGGAGATCTGAGTGTCTTGTGCGGATTACCGTGTCCCCGATTCTTGATCAGGCTATTACCGCTCTGGGAAGACCGAGACATGTCCGCGTCGGGAATCCTCACGGCCACACAGAACAAAATTCGCACTCGGTATATCGTGCAGATTACTGGCGGCTATGCGAATATACGATTACATTTCAATAACCACAAAGCCGATTGGTTTAAGCTACTAGGCAGTGGCCCCTGAGCAACTATGCGAGGCCATTCCATTCATCAGTATTCCCTGCGCTTGCCCATTTTGTAGAATGCTTCTTCTTTCTTTAATGTTTTGTCTCCCTTGCGCAAATTTGAGCTAGACTCTCGTCAATTTGATAATCGAGCATGCCAGATATGCAGGAAACTTTCATCATTAGCATCGCTCTAGCACTCGTAGCCCTTGGGCTGGCTAGTTGGGTCTTGAAGCTACCAGGCCAGCGCACTGGTGGCCTTCCACCAGGTAACATGCAAATGAAGAATGCAAGTTGAATGCATAGAACTAGTCCCTTTCAGGTCCATCGACACTTCCACTTCTTGGAAATCTTCTCGACATACCCAGATCCGGCATCCACCTGCAGTATGTACCCTAGACGCTCCCAATTTTCTCATTATTACTAAAGGTCATTGCCAGATTCACTCGATGGGCGAGGCAGTACGGGGCGCTGTTTTCCATTAAGATTGGACATAGAGACATGGTAGTCTTGAGCTCGGCGTTTCGCGCAAATCAACTCTTCGAAGAGCGCTCGGCGCAGTATAGCAATCGCCCAAGTCTATACGTCTTGGGCCAATTGGTATACCGCGGGGATCATCCAATGTTCATGGATGTCGGGGAAAGGTGGAAGCTGCGCCGCAAGCTGTACTTTCAGCTACTGCAGGAGTCTAGATGTAACAAGGATCACGTCCGTCTCATCGAGGCCGAAGCAGCACAACTGGTTCGCGATATGTGTATGGAGCCAAAGGACCCGATGCTTCATCCAGGAAGGTACAGCAACAGCATCATCATGAGTCTAGGTAGGAGTGTATTTTTCATACAAGCCATGCGCTCCCACAATTACCGTTAGTTGTCGCAGTATTCGGAATTCGCACGCCTCGACACGATGAAGCACACTACGTTGAGTTGCAGAAGATCATGATCGAACTGAGTGCACTCGGCGAAATTGGTGCGACGCCACCCATCGATATAATCCCGATACTTAAATACATCCCTGAGAGACCTTGGGGCAACTGGAAGACACGGGCCGCAAAATTACGCCAGCGAATCATCAATCACCATCGGCCTCTGGTTGAGCAAGTTCTTCAGAGGCGCGAGCATGTTGGTATCGGCAGCAAAGAGAGGGATATTTTTAAGCAAGACTGAAACTGAGCTCTTTACAACATTTTCATAGTGAGACAATCATTAAACAAGGCGTCACATGATTCTCTTCACAGCAACCTGAGCTTGAATGAAAAGTACCTTGTACCTTGCTTCTCAATATCTTCAACATCCTCAATATACCTCAATATTGAAGAGCCCTGTATCGAGGAGTCAATATCGAGAAAATCAATATTCTCAATATGTATTGAAAATATTGACAGGGGTTTCTCAATACCGAATGCAGCTCTGGCGGTATAGAAGGGGAGGTTAAGCTCGGGGTATAGAGAGAGATACAGAGAGTATACAGCACATATCATTTAGAAATGGGTTAATCGCGGCGGTAGTAGCTTCCGTATTACTATAAGTCAAGAAAAAGATATCTATTTTGATGTCCTGAGGCATGAAAGATGTTTTTTTTTTTTTTAGCTGTGAAAGTCAGCCACGGCCACACCGCCACTTCGCATCCACGACTTGCCCGGGCCACTCGCGAATGTGGATATTTAAAAATGTTGAATGTATTCGCGACTAGCCTGGAACAGCTCTATTCGGCGCTATAGATATCCAATTCGGCCTCAAACGCAGGTCGGTGGTAAGAATAAACGTAAAAGAACATTGAGACTGAAATTTGAAACTGCATTATATGATAATGAAACTTGACAGACACGCGTTTGATGAAACTGAAACTGGGTTGAGTTTTAGTTCCATAGCGTGTCTATCCACCACTGGTGTAATCCACGTCTAACAACAAAAACCACCAAGGTGGTAGCTCAGTCAGAATCGATAGTGAATTACACCAAAGACTACCATGCAGCTGAGAAAACAGCCTAAAGACGGCTTGACAGGTATTTACTTCCGACTGTTAGCATTTGAATAGCCTCCGCAACCATGTTGTCGATAATCTTGGCTGCTGGTTCGATATCATGAATAGAGCCAGCGACCTGACCCATTATGTGAGGCAGGTCAACATCAAAGTTCTCCAAGTCAAGTTGGCAAGGCACAATGCCCTTATCACAGAGCGCTTTGATCTCATCTGGCCGCTTGTGCCACTCTTGAATATAGGTGTTGACCTTGAGACGAAGCGGTCGCCCGGTAAGGACAAGCGAAGGCTCAGTTTGGTCATAGTCACAGCTAAGAACCTCTCTTTTATGCTCTTCACTAGTGTTGCCTTCGACTGAGGCAACGAAACGAGTGCCAACCCACACGCCAACAGCGCCATTGACAAGAGATGCCGCGAGGCCGCGTCCGTTATAAATACCACCCGCGGCAATGACCATGGCAGGACGGCCCTTGAGCAGCGGAGGGCGGTACTTTTTGGCAACGTCAACGACGCCAGGAAGTAGGATCGAAGTGGCTATGCTGCTGGTATGACCGCCACCTTCGCTACCTTGAGGAACGACAATGTCAACGCCGAGATCCAGTGCTTTTTTTGCGTGCTTCGGATGGCCAACCATGTTCATAACGACAACGTTATGTTTATGGAGCTTATCGATTACATATTTTGGAGGAACACCAACAGCTGACACTAGACAACGGGCACCACTCTCGATTGCCAAGTCAATGAGCTCGTCCAGCATTCCGTTGGTGTAATCGTAATTTGTCTTGCGGGCACCGTCGCCGATCTTGGGAAACAGGAGATCAATACCCCACGGCAGATCAGGTTTTTCCAGAAGTGATTTCAGCTCGTAAATTATATCTCGGAGCTGCTCAGGTGTGTACGTGACGCCACCGATGATGCCGAGACCACCGGCATTGGAGACTGCAGCCGCCAGCTTTGCTCCCGAAACGCGACCCATGCCCGCGAGGACTATCGGGTGGCGCATACCGAAAAGGCTGGTCAGGGGGGTGGTGATGATGTCGCTGGGCGTCATGTGTCACGATGTTTCGCAGGGGCACGTAGTGCTATGATGTCGTGGGCCTGGTGATGGAATAAAGCAACGATGCACAGCTGCGCGATGTCCTCGGTGGGTAATCCGTATACGAGACATCATATATAGTTTGGCAGAGAAACAGGTGCAGGCTACGTTACGACGAGGGGTCCGAAGAGGGGCTGAACGCCTCGGTCTGTGCAGCACAGACGGTTGCAGCACAGATCGTGGCAGGTAGTCCGTGAGTTGTGTAATGTCCACCTAGGCCGATGATACCAGGTCATTTCATTGGTCAGTGGCCAAATACTTGAATGCACTTACGAGGCATGAATGCCTCGGTAGGTTGCCATCAGAGTAAGGTAAACTAACCCGATCCTCCAGCTCACACTGTCCTCCACAGCGGGCAACTGACTAGACCCACTGAATTAGCTTCCGGCAATCGTAGAAGCAAGAAGGCTCCGGGCTGACGGCGGCGACATTAGAGTTTAAGCAAAACTTCAAACACTGCAATTATCTTGACATGTGAACTTGTCGCACTTAATCGGTGACTGACCGGCAATTGAATGAGGACATCTAGACTCGGAACGAAAGCTATGCAAAGCCAATGCACGATTAGCATCTGAGATCCTTTGCTATTGGTGGAGCACGTCACACTGGGGCGCTTTGTGGGTCAGGACCCCCTGCGTGAACACGCCGCTAATGGGAGATCTTGTTTGCCGGCGCACCAAGCCGGTAGGGCTGCTTCGTCACACCAATCAAGTTCCGCAAGAGTGAAACGGGAGCATTTGAACTGTTCGTTTTCGTTGGCATTTATCTGGCGATCTGCAACTGATTACTTCTTCGTTGGCATCTGAGACTACTTGGAACGAAATTACCTCGGCTATGCTCGGTGAAAAGCTGCAGGCAACTAGGTCAGACCCAGGCCGATGGAAGGTATGCTCGCTCTGTCTAGGGACATTTCCACTGAATATCAGCTGCAACCACGTTACATTATTCCGAGGCTCGAATGACTACAATCCGAGGGCCTCGGCAGCAGAGCCCCCGCTCATGCTAATAGCAATAGTTCGTAGATAGCCTAAGGTAGGTATACAACCCGACTCAATAAACCTTGGCCAAGGGTAGCAAAACAAGTTTGGTTTATCCGACTCTCACACTTGAAATTACGACACTTGCAACCCGAAATGCATGCAGCTCACCACGCAGTTGGAAGTTGTAGCACTCTGTCCAAAACTGCTTGTACGATGAATTATACAGAACATGTCTTTTCTAGATTTTCGAAGGACCCGCATTCTCCGGTCAGCACTGGCTTCATGACGCCTGCGTAACGTTCAAATGCTTACTCTATAGCAGATTATACTTGACGCGGCAGAACCTAGCCGCTGCGTATCGTGGCTAGCATACAAATCAATAGTGAAGCGCATAGCTGTTGGACTACGCGATATCGGGTTGGCGAATCAAGATGGTCTCGGCCTACTCAGCAACAACGACGTCTATTACTATTTACTAGGAGACGGCGCCATCGCAGCTGGGGCAGTCTTTGCTGGGATCCCAACATTTGTCAGGCAGACTGAGTTAGCAACAGCGATGGCAGCAGCAGGACTCAAGTGGCTCTTCGTCGCGCCCGAATTCTTGGAGCTGGCCATCGTGACAGCTGGTAGCATAGGGTTCCCGCCCAAAAGGGTGATAGTATTCGACCCACCCGGACTAAAACAGTACGCAGGCTCGCAGTGCAGCTTTAGCAAGCTGTTCAATGATGCAGATGAGTCCCTTTTCGAGAATGGAAACCACGGAAAAGACCCCAGAGCCCAGATTGCGTATCGATTGTTTACAAGCGGCACGACTGGCGCAGTCAAGTCGGCGCAGGTGTCTCATAGTGCGCAACTTGATAGAATGAGATACGCCTCGGCACAGGCAACCGCAGGCGATGAGAGTGTCCTACAGACCGTAGGCATGTATCATGTCTCCGGTCTTGTCTCACACTGCGCGGCTATCTCCGGAGCCGGTCCCCTTTACATCTCCAAGGTTATTGATGCAACTACGATCGTCAACAGGATATGCTCGTTACAGATCAGAAAGGCTATGCTAACGCCGCGATTCATGGAAGAGATCGTGGCTAACACGGACAGCGCATCCATTACGACGGCATCTCTGGAATCGCTTCGGAATGTCCGATTCGGCGGCTCCCCCAGTCGCGCCGATCTTGTGGCAGCATTCAAAGGCATGTTACCAACCGAAGTATGTTTTTGGACCGCATATGGCTGTACCGAAGCATTACGCATAGCCTCGACTCGTATTGGCAAGGATTGGACTCAAGGTTCTGTTGGTGTCCCGTCGTCTGATGTTGAAGTCAGGTAATTTAGATCCAGAGATTGATTTGAAACTATCGCTAATCGCCTGATATCAGGGTTGTGAACATCGCAACGTGCAAACCTGTCAGTGCTGGTAATTCTGGAGAAATATGTGTGCGTAGCGCATCAAACTTCAGCGGTTACTACATGGATCCTGCCGCGAACGAATCAGCATTCCTCCCAGGAGAGGCCGGTTGGTTCCGCACTGGTGATAAAGGCTATTTACACCCTGAAACAGGCGAACTATTCATCACGGGCCGCTTTAAAGAGATCTTTAAAGTCAGATACGAAGAGGTTTCTCCAACAGAAGTCGAAGAGGTGCTGATGAGACACGAAGGGGTGACAGAGGCGTTTGTCACGTCGACAGAGGCGAGGCATAATGACAGGGACAGAGAGTGCATGGCTTTTATCGTCCGGAAGAAGGGCAGCCCATTGGCCGCGCAGGAAGTTGTTGACTTTGTCGCGTCCAAGCTGGCGCATCACAAGGCTCCGACTGGTGGAGTCGTTTTTTGTGAGGCCATACCGCGCGGTGCTATGGGCAAGACGTTGAAGCACTCGCTGTTCAACGTTCAACACTTGTCTGGGTCTGCTAAGTTCCTCTCCATAACGATTTGAGGCGAATACATCTGTTTTCAGATGGCATTCCAATATTAGCGACCGCAAAGTCAACGAAGTGAAGACACCGTACGGATGTCTCGAGAGCGAGTCTATAAAGAATGATCCAGTCTATTCAACAGGATTAGGCTTAGCAAAGTCCCTATCCATACATTTTACATGTCGGCACTACTATCGACGTTTGTCTGAGGTGCAATGCGCCCCCCACTAAAAGTGACATGGCTGTGCCGACATTTTTTTCAACCAAAACAGCGCTTCTTGTTCATTCGTTGTCTCACCGCGTCGTCTCTTGGGAACTACTAATGCCGCAAGCGCCAACTAGGAGAGACACACACACGCTGTAGAAAAGGCCAACGCTAGAACGGTACAATAAACAAATTTTTGTAGGGGGGTTTGGGGCTCAATATTTTCCCCGGAATCGCACTGTCCGTCGACTTTGTTCGGTGGGTTGGGGGCAGTGGGAAACGAGGCATTTTGGATCCCAATACTTAATGCGCTACTCTATAACTTTTAACCTAACTTACTTCCTAAGATACAGACCTACTGCGGATTAGGATTAAGCCGTCGTTACACCTAAACTCTTTAATAGTAGTAGCTAGTTTTAAGCGTTGCTTGGTTTTAGTGAAGCGGGGCTTAGATACATGGTTAGATATAGCGAAGTATAATAATAAAAGGAGGAAAAATAGAAACCTACAAATAAGATAGGCAAGATAAGGCGAATATTATAGCCTTAAGGATAAGACTAATAGGGGAGGAGCATTATATTATAAACGAAGGAAATGCGTAGGGTAGCTAGGAAGCGGCCTAAGGACGCGACTAGGCGGGCGCCTGCAAGTCGCTTAATTAGGATAATAAGTTATATAACTAGATTACTATAGATTATAATAAGCTAGTAATAAGCTAGTAGTAATCCTGTCGATAGCTAGTCCCCCTTGTACGCCATTGAGGGTGGTGCTCCAGCTATGCCGGCCGCCAGTACCCAAGAAATCAAGGTTTAGAGACCTTGCAAGTCTCATCTAAGAAGTATCACGGCGTCAGAAGTTATCATCATTCCGCTAGAAGGGCAAAATCAGACCACGTACTGCTGTTGCAGCGTCTTTATCCACGGCAGGGGAGACCGCAACGTTGTAGGTAGGCCCTTCGAATCCGTTCCATCGCTTCGTAACATTGGCATACCAGGAATCACTTGGAAATGTAACTTTTGTTTTAGCATTCCATTTACGTTCAGGGCTGGTGAAAACTTGGCGAACGTCCGCTGGTACAGCTTGTACTACAGTGACAAGGAGACAGGCTCCAAAAGCCGCGGATGAGAACAGCATGCTTCAAAGCTTCCAGCTGAAGTTTTCAACACTAAGTAGAAAATGAATATTCAAAATGACGAGAAACGAATGGCAAATGATAATTGAATGAGTTTGTGGGCGGGTAGTAAGTTGTCTGAAGGCGGCGAATAGTCTCGATGATATACATGATTCCAGTCTTCAGAGCCTTGTTCCTGTCGGCCATTCCAGAGAGGTTCGACCACATCGGAAACTGGGGCACCGACGGTGCAAGCCCGACCCCGGAAGCGCAAGCCATCACAGCCATGGCAGGGCTGACTTGAGGTTGACAACTAGTGAGCTCGGCGTCAAGTATCAGCTTAATAGCGGACAATCCTAGTTGATGTTCTAACAGACCTGCCATGCGAGCAGAGGAAAGTGAGCCAGATACAGTCGGATAGCCAACTATGGCACCCTAGATTCAAGACCTTGGTATTTCTCGGCAGGTATGGAGTGTAATGAAGCTTTCAACGAGATCTTTCACCAAGCAGTAACTAGAAATTACGTGCATAGCTAACCCTAACCTCTATCCACATTTACGCACACATTCTCCCACGTATTTGCAGAGAAAGGCCATTTTCAGGGCGGACAGTGCTTGAGAGCGGCTATTATTACTAAACTAGACACAAAGGTTTCTCTTGTGAGTTGTAGTTACCTTCCTAAGCATAGGAACCAATTTGCAGCCAAATTAATATATGGCTGGTAGTGCGGATCGGCAAAAATTACTAGCATCCTTCCAATTTTTGTTCAAGGGCGATACGTCACATAGGAGATAATGATGATTCGTCCGTTCTTTTTCCCGACAGTTTCTCAAAACAAGGCTCGGCAATCGCGGACTTAGGCATGCTGCTTGACAGATCAATCCCGAGTACCCGCAGTCCCCGAGTGCCCGAGATCCCCGAGTGCCAGGGCACGGCCTCACGTGGCCGTTAACGGCTAGAATCAAGAGCAACAGACTATAATGGCGTCGAGGTGGACGAACCTCTCCACCACATAGAAAGTGACAGGCCAAGTTCACTATTTAGGATTCCACTGTCGAAGCCGTGACAGTACATGAAAGTGCGTTTGGAACAGTATACACGCGAGATTCTAGCCTGAAGGTTTTCTCTTTGTCGGAGAATTAGCCTGTGTATCATCAATTGTTTGCACTGGTGCAAAAAAAAATGTGTCACGCATCGTATTGGAAAGCCGAGGTGTAGGAGGCGTTCCGTCAAGAAGTGGCTGTGAAATTTAAAATAATGAGTTGCGAAAAAGTATTGTTTAAGATTACTGTCGCCGGTGGTTATGGCGGACACATCCGATAAATTCGATTCGGAAGACGGCATGCTGCGAGAGGCGAACTCGTAATATGTCTCTACCAGCGGCATGCGCACGTCACCCGAAAGCATGGAAAGATACTGCGCTGTGACTTTGCTCATCCAGACTTGGAAACGTGCCGAATTCATTTCTTTGATGAGCTATCGTAGAAAAAGTGAAATAAACTAGACTCTCGGATAACCATCCCTCTCAGCGCATTGGAGAAGAATGCTACCGCTATCAACCAGCGCTTGATTGTCCAAGTTTCGACGGAATGGCACTGTTTTCGACTATATACTGTTTCAGACTATACACTGTTTCCGACTATACACAGCATTTTACGTATCGGATGGGAAAATGGAAGGGTAGCGATCACCAGCGGTGGTAAACTTGGCCAAGGTGGCATCAATCTCGGCCATTTCTTCCTCCGTAAGATCAATCAACTTGGCATTTTCTTCAATGCGCTCCACTGTCGTGGCGCCTGGAGTTGGGATAATAGTAGGCATGCCCGGGCGCTTGGCAATCATCCTCGTCCAGTTAATGGCGAGCTGAGCCGCGGTGCAGCCCTTCTTCTGGGCCATCTTCTCGACCTGTTGCACAAGCTGCAGGTTAATGTCCAAGTTGTCCGGCTGGAAGCGCGGAAAGTGTCGCAAGACGGAGTCTTCGGGGATATCTTGGACCTTCTTGATTTGGCCTGTCAACATGCCTCTCCCGATGGGCGAGTACGCGACGATTGGGATGCCGTATTGCGCGCACGCAGCCGAAACACCGTTCTCCAGGATGTCTGTGGAGAAGCTGTCGGACAGTCAGCACAAGCTCGCTGATTTCTTCCGCCATGGCGACACGTAGCGGCCGGGCTAATAAAACTTACAGGGATAGCTCAGCTTCCACCGCGAGAACCTTGGTGTGCTTGACGGCTTCATGAATAGTTTCCGCCCTCACTTCAGACAGGGAGACGCCGCCGATTTTGCCAGTCTGAACGTATTCCTTGTCAATGATGCCAAAAGTCACAGACATGGGTACGTTTTGATCTCTGCGGCCGCAGGCGAACATGTCCAGCTGCTTGCGACCCTTGAGCTGGGCAAGACTAGCGTCGAGCGAACGGCGCGTGTTCTCGGGCGAACCGTCAACAACGAATCCATGGGCCGCAATGTCTGTGCCGCCCTTGACGACGAGGACAATCTTGTCTGCATCTTCGGGGTACTTTTGCAGGTATCGCTCAACGAGCACGGGGCTGTTGTACTCGGGCGTCCCGTAGAACTCGGCGCCATTCCAGAGGTTGTCTAGAGGAGCAGTAAAATTAGCATTCGCTGACATGACGGGTCCAGCCCCAGAATGTTTGCCACTGGTGAGCAGGAAAGGAGACGAGATTTCGTCTACGAACTTCCGTGCTTGAGCGCAGTATGCATGGCCTCGATTGCTTGCTCCTGAGAGCACGGCTTAGCTCGCCAAGTAAAGCCCATGAGGCCTAAGCCGATGGGACCGACGTCCTTGCCTCGGAGTTGAGTCATATTTTGGTGCCTGGTTGTGCGCGTGTTGTCGTGCGTGAGAGTATGCTGGAGATTGACCTCACTAGCGAGGGTTCATCTAGGTCTTTTGTAGTTATTAGTTATAGTTGATTGCTCGACAAGGCTAGCCTCTCCGCCCGCAACCGTTGAGCCGTAACTAATCGCAGGGAGAAGCCTTCGGCGCTTGCTCTTCATAGCTGCATAACGAGGCTTAAGTCCATTGCCATCGGCGATAAGGGATCCCGAAACTCGGGAATTTGGAGCCCAACTGGCATGGTTGCCGAAAAAGGGAACAAAGGGACCGTTGGAGACTAGCCAAACATGGCCGTGATGTAACGATGGCTTATTCTTTACGTCACAGTGAGTCTGCTTGTTAGACTGATGATGATGATGTTAATGATGATATCTCATCTATTCATTGTGCATTTAGCTATGAATTTTGAAAAGTAGCTTACAAACTAATTCTGCCATGACGCGATTCTATCCAACGTTGATTCCGGCCCCGTTCTTGTGCCTCCTCCCTCTGTCCTGCACATTGAATATATGCATATAATTCATTCAGCTATGGTCGATTCGCAGACAGACATGTAGCGTGTTGGCAGTCATGCTGGGTTCTCGCTTAGGTATATAACTAAAATGAGGCCATCTTCAGACATGTACGGCCATAGCCGAGTGACCAGTCTGGATCCCGTCCGATCTCCGATAGACAACCACTTGAGCGCCAGATTAGTAGTTGGGTCGGTGACGACCAGCGAACACCGGGTGCTGTACGTTTTCTTTTTGTTTTACTTCTTTTTGTTTTACTTTTTTTTGTTTTCGTTGCTGGAAACGGCATGCGGCAATGCAACAGCAGCGGGCGCTCTCGCGACATTGCCGGCGGCGGCGGGCTCTTCCAGCTCCAGCGCCTCGCCGGAGAATCTACCGGCCGAGAGATCCGTCACGGCTCCGGCACCGTAAGACACTTGACGGCCATCTTTACCCACATGACTACAATCTCAACTCAAACACGCCTGTCAACCTTTTTTAACCATTGATAAGGATCAATGGTGGATGAAAACGGTATAGAGATGAAGCGCTCTGCCGTCAAAAGTGTTCCAACACATGAAGGGCGATGGACACTGGACTGCCTCAACAACCCACTCAAGAATGGCCACAATGGTCTTGTCCCGGCTAGAACCGTTTAGAACAATCTTTTCCTGCGAAAAGTGAAACATGGGGAATTGGCAGTAAAACAGTACTCGCAAAAGGCGACAGCAATATATTGATAGCAGTAAACAAAAAAAGTTTCCTCATGCGCAAAAAGCTTCCGCCATAACTAGTAAACTACTTGGTTATGTTTTTCACGGTCGCTTCGCCAAGCAGGTACCTGGATTAGAGGGCTTCCGACAAACACTAAAATAGAAATTACCGACCAATACATGGCGTCTTCAATTCTGACCCGTCCGAGTGTCGCTTGTTCTTTTGATTTAACAGGCAATTGCCCAGCTGCAGCCGCCCAGAATAAGCGCATATGTGCATGGGGTGATGCGGTCCCTCTCACTATAACTAGTCAACTATAATAGTCAGCTAGTCTGCCATGTTGTGCACAGATCGTAAAGCAAAAGCTGCCAACACTGTGTCGCTGCTCGCGCCAAAAAGAAGCAATTGTAACTAGGCCATGTTTTCACAGGCCCAGGGTACTCGCATCATTTGCCGGGTGCCTCAGAAGCCGGCGGCTCGCAACCCCAGCTTTACGGATACATCAAGGCATAATGCAGCTGCACCAATCATAACTCGTCAGTTGCTAATTTGAGACCATGGTGCGGAGATATCCCGTCTGTTGCATGCAATCCCCAGATTCCACTTTTCCGCTTCAAACTCTGAAGGCGAGCTTGCAGCTCACTATTTGAAGCAGCAAGCAAAGGTCCCATCGCTTGCTAGTAAACTAGTCAACTAGCTATTTAGCTAACTAGTTAGTTAGTGGGTGACTCGCCGAGTCAAGCCTGTTCCACCCAGTTGCCAGGCTAGCAAAAAGTTACTTGGTCGGGAAATCTCCGCCGGCTTTGACCCCAACCAGAACTCAACATTGACAACAACAACAGCACCCCCATCGTCAAAGAGTTCTCACCAGCGCCGGGGATTAGTATTAGTGCCTTTTGTATCTGTTCCGAGGCCAGCCATAGTGGTGGATAAGCGGACCCAAAGCAAGCTCGTTCCGCGGACACTGCGCGGATGAGAATGCCAGCAATCAAGTATCCTTGCGTGCAATGCAAAGGTAAGTGGGCTGGAGAATACGGGGAGAGCATTGGTTGACTATTCTGCTAGAGAAACACGTCAAATGTAAGTAGGCATCGCCAACATAGATATATCCCGCCCAAGGACTAGGGGGCGCTCGTTGTGACTATTCGCTGAACATTGCCAGGCGACGAGGAGAGGCCAAGGTGCGGGCGATGCCAAAAGAAAGACTTGCCCTGCTCGCGGCCTACCAAAAAGACCATTTTCAGACACGGCGCCGCGGCGCGTTTCGATAAAGATCAGAAATGGGTCAATAGCTCTGCTCGACAATGTAAGGAACGCAGAATGAAGCACTGCCGAGATAGCATCCAACTTACTCACTGCCACCAGTTCGGGTCCAAACGACAGGAGAGACTTCTCCTAGTAATAAAGATGCCAAGTCGCCGTCAGGTCCCCGCCAAGGGGCAGACGCAGCCGATACGACCTCAAATCACTCATCATCTCATTGCACTCCTGTCCAGACGCCGCATCATACATCTGCTCAATCATCAACATCACACCTTGCGAGAAATCATGTTTCGACAATACACCGGCCCAGCATTCCGCCCATATCCTATTTAAATTCGGCGTTGAGTCCACCAGTTGGGCTTCCAGGCATTGCTAGCCTCACAACACAACCGCTGCTGGGCCAACAGGATGACGCCAGCTTGCGCTCATTTCCACTACATCATGCTCAAGAGGCTTGTCTACTTCGTTATTTCATTGACGAAATCTCGCAATGGGTAAGCAGCTTGAGCGATTGGCAATTTTGAAGCGTCACTTTGCTGACTGGTTAGTTTGACCTTTGTGATGAAAACCGACACTTTCAACTCGCCGTGCCTCTAAAAGCTAGAAAACATTCGCATTTACTCAATGCCATTTTTGCCGTCTCGGCGCGCCATCTCAGCCGCCTACCCCAGTACAAGACACCGCAAGGCATCTTGTACCAAGGGCAGCTTCTCACAAAACTTGGAAATCACGATGCGGTTGAGTATATGCTGAAATGTATCCCCGCATTCCGTCAATTTCACGAAAACGGAGACGACGATTTTCGCGAGAGCATCATCGCGACAGCAGTGATTTTACGCCAATTGGAAGAGATTGACGAGGAAGATGAGGACGCCGACGATGACCTTGACATGACGGGGGACGACCATGTTCTTCACGAAAAGCAAATCAACTTTATGCCCATTATAAATGCAGTTTTACGCGACCCAGCATCGCAGGCCATGTTTGGGCATAGGAGCCTCATCCAAGCAGCGTACTGGTTCGCTCTGCGACAGGAGATTTACCACTCCTTTACCCGCCGAAAACCTCCTCAGCTAGATCTACCCCCAGAGTACTGGCAGGGGGCCTCAAACGTAAACAAAACGGTCATGCATACGGTGCAGGTGGCCAAATGGCATTGGGGGAGGGGCACCGATGACGAGTTTTGTAAGCAAGCTCTGCACATTTTGATGCTACAACACCAACTAACTACAACTTACTATAACCGCAGTACGCCTCATGGACCAACAGAGTTACCTGGAAAATGCCGTGCTCGCAAGCACAAAGCCTCTGTTTGAAAAGTCAGCAGACAAGCGACAGGGCGAAATCTTTCCCACCATCTGGTACACGTCGCACATTGAGCTGACTAGCATTCAGCAGTCGCTCATGGCACGATCAGTTTTGGTCTCTGAAAATCCGTACCTAAAGTAAGAATACACGGGGAGAAAAAAAAAAGTTGAACTTTTGGAACTTTTGGACGCTAATCTGCAATTCCAAGACAGCAATCTCCTTCACGTGCTAGCTGGCGCAAAGTCGAAAACGAGGTGCGCATGCTGATGCTCGACCTTTGTGGCATAGCACTGTGCCATCCTGCGTGTGCTCCGGCGCTGGTGAATGCAGCGATTGGCATTCAGCTCTATGGTGATTACTTTACGGATCAGTATGAGCGGCTGGCTCTTCGTGGCGTTGTTGAAAAGTATCGCGATGCCCATGCCTGGCCAGTCCGACGACTACTAGAAATGTTTACTTAGAGAGAGAGATTTAAAAGTCTTGTCTAGAGAAGTGTACAAAAGATGTCAAAAGGAGATGCAAAAGGGTGAAATTTCACCCTAGCTCGCCATCATCTCCTTGATTTGCGTATCCATCGACAAGTTTCAAGTATACTGCAAGGCATTAGTGTGAATATGAGGTCAGTGTCAACTCTAGAAAAATTGAACATGGGTGATCAAGACAGTTTCGTGGATGCAGGCCATGGCCAATGAAAAGGTACATGTGCATGTAGCGCGCTTCTTCCAAGATGTACGACCCAGAGATGTTGGAATAATTTCTCTTGTAACATACCTTGTGCTGTTTTGGGCTGATATCGACGCATTGGATTCAATGCCATGTGCCCACGCGCTAGGAGGCTGACTGGCTAAGTGGGAATCACTCATCACTAGATTGGGCGTGATTCCTTGCCTCAATGCTAAGCAACCATCTTTCCGCTGCCAACAAAGCTCGAAAGCTCGACCATGTGCGGACTCATCCGGCTAGAACTTTGAACCTGCTCATTCTCTTAACATAATTGAATGCGATTGATTAAAATAGCTGAAGCTGTTTTGCGTTCGGCAGTGCTTCAAACACCGCGCCTCGCAGCCATGGCGCGCCGCTCTTCACGCCTCGCCCAAGCCGCGATACCACAACCCCCCGCCTCCGCCACTGCCAAGCCGTCACCAAAGATGTTGGCTCTCTCAACAACGTCAGCAGGCCCTTCCAACACGTCGTCGTCAAAGAAATCGGGCATCATTACCACGACATTCCAACGCTTTCCTTCGCAGACGCCCAAGCATTCCGGCGATACATGATCAAAGCCGGCGTGACTGCTCCGGGGGTCTGGCTCAAGATTGGCAAGAAGAGCGCCGTGATACCCACCGTCACCTACGACGAGGCTGTTGACGAAGCCCTCTGCTGCGGCTGGATCGACGGCCAGCGACGCCCGCTCGACGCGCGGTTCTTTTTGCAGCGCTTCACGCCGCGCCGGCGCAGGTCTACATGGTCGCGGCGCAACGTGGACAAGGTCGCCGCCTTGGTCGCGGCCGGCGGCGGCCGGATGCTGCCGGCCGGCCTCGCAGAAGTGGACGCGGCCAAGGCGGACGGGCGCTGGGAAAAGGCCTATGCGGGGTCCTCGACGATTGAGGTGCCGGCTGATTTTCGCGCGTTGCTGGACGCGAGGCCGAGAGCGGCCAGGGTGTTTGACGGGATGAGCAAGGCGGCGAGATATCCGTTTTTGCATCGCCTGCAGACGGTGAAGAAGGAGGAGACGAGGACGAGGAAGATGGCCGAGTTTGTAGAGATGCTCGACAGAGGCGATACATTGTAATCTGGCAAATGGTACTTTTTGTTCTAGATGGCGATTTTTCCGCTTGCTTGCCCTGGTGTGAAGCGCCTTTCTATTTGTCTCAAGGGCCCTGTGCAGCTACGCTTGCCGTAGATGCTACATGCTCAAAAGCTGCAATGGAATGAAGAATAAAAGGCCATCTCACTAGTATATAGTACATAGCATAAGAAATAAATACATTAATTTCGTATGCGACGACGTCATTTCCGTGGCCGTTCAAAGTCGAAACCATTTTTTTCACATCCACGTTCATCTCATTGGCGGCAATGAACATGACACTGCGATACAATCAATGTTGCGCTAATGAAGCTATCGTACTATTTTGCGTCATCTCGATTCAAGTGCATCCAATCAATCGGAGAGATTCACGCTCAAAACATCGTGGCCAGCCTGTAGCATCGCCTTGCTGGGCATCCTGCCGACGCGCATCAACTCTGCCGTCTGCATCACGGCGGGATCCATGCCTATGCTGGCGGCCGCCACCACCGTGTCGCCGCGGGTATAGTAGACGATAAACTTGCTCTGCCCAAGGTCGCCCTGAAGAACCAAATCATCCCATCCACCGACAGAAGGCCCCGAATTGCCACAGTACCGCAGCTGCGCCCCGAGCGCGGACCAAAAGACGGGGACAAAAAACGGCGCCGGGGAGGCGGGGTTTACAATGTGCTGGGCGGCCGAGCGCCCGGCGTTTTGCGCCACGTTCCAGTGCTCAATGCGGGTGTGCTTGCCGTCGCCGCCGGGGCCGTTGTACGGGTACGTTGCAATGTCGCCAATGGCGTAGACGTCTTTGAGTCCCTGGACCAGAAAGTTGTCGTCCGTCTTGAGCGAGCCGTCTTGCTCGAGACGAAGGACCGGGTTATCGCGCAGGTACTCGGTGGCGGGAGCGACACCGACACCGAGAATCACGAGGTCCGCCTCGATCCTGGTCCCGTCCTTGAGGTAGACGGCGCCAACGTTGGATGGGTCGGAGCCAGAGGGCTCAGCCTTGTCGACGCCGGCATTCATATGAAACTTGACGCCTTTGCCTTCAAACGTCTTTTGGATGGCGGCGCCAACCTTTTCGCCGAGGATGCGGTCCAGGGGCACCTTTTCCATGCCAACGACGGTGACGGTGTTGTCCTTGCTGGTGGCGCCAGCCACCTCCATGCCAATAAACGAGGAACCGACAATGACAATCTTCTTGCCCTTGCTCTCTCCAATGGCCGCGTTAATCTTTTTCGTATCGTGCACGCTGCGCAGCGTAAAGATGTTGCCGAGGACTTTGAAGCCCTGGAGGGGGAGCAGGCGCGGGGTGCCGCCCGTGGCGAGGATGAGCTTGGTGTAGGAGTGAGAGCTGCCGCTCTTGGTGCGGACGGTGCGGGCGGAAAAGTCGACGTTGTCCACCTCGCCGTCGACCCAGCTGACGGAGCCGGCGTCGAACCAGCTCTTTCCGCGCCAGGCGAGCTTGGCGGCGTCGCCGATGAGGGCCTTGCTCAGCTTGGGGCGGTCGATGGGCAGGTAGCCCTCGTTGGAGATGATGGTGATGGCGGCGTCGAAGCCCTTTTCGCGGAGGCCCTCGACGGCGCCCATGGCGCCGGAGCCGCCGCCGACGATGACGACGTGGCCCTCGTGTTTGGTCGTTGCGCCGACATTGCAGCTAAAGTTGGGTCGGCGGCGGGAGTTTTTGATGGTGGCTTCGTCGCCCGTGACGTAGACGGCGCCGTCGCGTTCGGTGAGCTTGAACGCCGGCAGGGCGTCGAGTCCGGGGGCGCTCTCAATGTCACCGGTCCGGGTATTGAAGCAGGCTGTTCGGTCAGCTTTTGACTGTCTGGGGTTATATACTCTCCAGCACTCACCTCCATGCCATGGGCAGGTCAATCGGCCTGAGCCGGTCAGTACACCCTTGACCAAGGGAGCACCGTAGTGGGTGCATCTTGAGCCAAGAGCTTGGATGTGGCCACCGGCATTGACAACAAGTACCTTGCCATCTTCGATTCCCTCGACCTCGACCTCTTGCTTGGAACCGGGTGAGATGGAGAGCGAGGTAAGGCCCTTGAGCTTGTACTCTTGGGCGGCCATGATTGGGGAGTGGGCAAAGTGACGTCGATGGGAGGTTAGATGGCAAAGCGGGAAAGCAATGGAAGGTGAAGCAAATATTGGGCGAGAGATTGCGACGCGAATTAGACGCTCACGAGGGAACAAATGGCGGTGCATACGTTATTGATTGAGGTGACGGTAATGAGTAGAGCATGTGGTGTTGTACAGGTGAGGGGTCTAATATACAGTCGCGGCCATGACGGAAGACTGCCGACTGCAGGCAGTGCTGCACCAGTGTTCTCTGCATCGGGCGTAGCTAGTGAGCATCAGTAGAAAGACCAGAGTATCATTGGCGGTCATGTCAGGGGAGGGGTGTCAAGTCATGATGCCATCAGAGAGGGGATGACAATGTGGGCGAGTTGATTGGACAGCGCTGGAGCTGCCTTGAGCCAAAATCTGGGGAGCTTCAGAGGTGCTATTTACAGTGGATTCAGTGGGTGAATGTGCTGAACGATGACGACATGAGCTGCGTAAACAAGATAAGGATAAAGATGGAAATTCAAGGTGGTGTGCATGTGAGTGTTCGCGGTAGCTGATTTGATGCACCATTTCAACGTGGTGAACGTCTGCTGGGGTAGCCTTTCCCCGTTGTGGCCGATGACAGGCTATTGACATCAAGGACTTGACTCGCTTGGGTATGCCAGGATCAAGTCACAGTCTCCAAATTTGAATCATACGCCTGTCTCAGCAGTCCGAATTGTTTCACGAGGCTGATATGTTTGCATACGCGATTTGGTCTGTGCTGTGCGAATTCATCTTCCAGTTCTTCCATGTCGTGGCAGCCAAGTCTCGCCGGAGTGCCCGTATTGTGGACTGGACAGCAGAGTGGGTGGGAAGAAATATCGGCTTGTGATATCGAAACCCTGCCACGGGCTGGATAGCCAAGGTGAAAACGAATGGGCAAACAAGGTTTACTGCCTTGGTTGGATGGGCGACAAGAGGAGGTTGGTATAGGCATTGGGCATGAACGCATGATCAAGTACGGTGTAGATGCAAGACGATGGGTGGATGGTGAATGGATGGTCATCACTGATCAAGCATGCAGATAGTGACAAAATAAGGGTACTTGCAGTAGCCAGGTGGCAGGCGGTTCGTCCCTGCAAACGGCTGAGCTTTCGCTGCAACAGCCACAATAGTTCCCTGCAAGGAAGCACGCTGAGCAGCTCCATCTTCAACTGTGTCATACTGATACCTGGACGCGGTGAAAGAAAAAATTGGTAAAATCTAATTACACTCACCACCTCCTATTTATTAAATTTGACTACTTCGTAGTTACATTTTCATTCTTCAGATTAGCCTCACCTACGCTCAAGCCACCTAACCCAGTAGCACCCCACGCGACCGTCGACCTCATTTATTAGCAGCCTCAGCCTCCAGCGACTGGCAGCGGGATTTAGCGAAGCCACAGCAGGGTTACAGCGCCTCAGACCGCTGAAAAGTCCTCAGATGCCCGCTAAATCCGGGATACCCCACCACGCCGGCCTCCCCACCAGACCCTGCAGGGCAAAATGCTGCATATACTTGACAATTACAGCCGTTTACTAGTGTATCTGGAGGTCCGAGCTTGTACACTCGAGTACCCTCACTGGCACTTGACCCATGTTCGGTTAGTCCAAGTTCGCGAGGTGTCGAGGCACCTCGTTGTGCCCAACCTCTCTTTAGCCGCTGAAACATAACATGTTGACGCCGTCTGCTTTCTCGCCTCTCCTACTTTTGCTTCCTATCTTTGAAAATTCTCTCGCTCTCTCGAAACGAATTTCTTCTTTCTTCTGATTTCCTCCTCGACGCAGGTCCCTCAAACTTACACCAGCCCTGGCTTCAACGATCCCTTTGCTGTACCACCATCACCGCCTACAAACACCAACATTATCAACCGCATTCCCTCGCCCTCCCTTGCCAATATCCTTACCCTCTAGTTATACGTCGCCGACTCTTAAATATCGTCCCATATCTATCCACTTTCCATTACGCCGGCCATTATCAGTACCATGGTCGTCCCGTGGCTCTCGACAGTCCAGGTCCGCTACCTCACGCCGCTGCTCTCGCCCATGACTCGTTCCGAATAACCGACCACGACACCTTCATTTTTTTTCTCGCTACCACCATAGAGTACAAAGACACCAAACATCGTTTGCGACTGCCCTCAACGGCTCGAGATGGCGCCGCCGTCGCGCAGATTGACTCCTGCACCCGACGGTCGCCGTTCCGCGACGCCTTCAGCCACGCTGCAGTGCTGCTGTGGTCGCGCCCAATGTCTCGTCCTACGAAGGAATACAAATCTCATCGAAGCTGTCGAAAAAGATGCGCATACAGCTGCTCAGCTCGGTCAGGTATGACAACCACTACGGGAATTCTTTTTTTTTTTTTTTGCCTTTTCCTTTTCCCTTTCTGTTGCCTATCGCGTCACGCGTCCACTGTGGCTCGCTGGCCTGGCTCCAGCGCCTCGGCTCGCTGCCCCTCCACATTCATGTCGCCATAATTCACGTTCCAGCCCGACAAAGGCCATCCAATACGCGGCCTCATGCAACCCTCCTTCGCGCCCTCTTCTCCTCGGCGCTAGCTCTCCTTGGCGTTGCATCCTTGGTCCTTTGCACCCATTCCTCTGCTAGTCAGCTTCTGCGCGCGCGCTTCCAATAAACATACCCGTTGTTTTTGTGCTTCACTACCAAACCGGTTCCGACTTCCGACCTCGCGCCGTGGCTGGCTGATCATTGCATGCCACCCGACATGGTCTTCAACTGTTTCACCCAATTTTGTTTTTGCTTTTCCATGTCTCTCTCCTCTCCTATTTTTCTGCACCATCTTTGTCCAACTCGATAGCCATCGTTTATATACGATTCCCATTGTCGCGCATTCTGGCCTCACAATGGAGTGAAAAATCGCCACTAATCGTAACGCACACAGGCTCTGCTCGCCCGTCACGAGGCCTACAAAGCCGATGCCGAGCGAGATCGTCTCGAACTTACTGCACGCATCGCCCGCCTCGAAATGGAGAACCGTCTGCTCGAAGCAGTCAACGCTGCCAAAATCGAGGAAAATCGTGCTCTTTTAGATCAGCTTGAGATCCTCAACACCACTGTTTCCGACGCCGACTCTAAGATCAGACTGCTCGAGACCAATCTGCTGTCCTCGACTTCGACCGTGCGCCGTCTCGAAAGCGCAGCAGTGCGAGCTGCCGATGCCGAGCGCCACCTCGCCCTGCTTGAGCAGGAACAGGATCGGCTGCACGAAGAACTTCGCTCTACTAAGGATGATGCCCGCTCCCACGCCTTGCGTTTTAAAGAGGCCCAGCGCGGCATGATCGATATGCAAGATCAGCTCGACCGCTTAGAAGCGGAGGCCTCACAGGAACGCGAACGCCATGCCGAGACTGTGAAGCGCATGGAGCGACAGCGTGACGTCGAGAAACAGCTCGACACCGCCGCCGGTCGCCTTAAAGGCGCCGCCGCCACTCGCTCCTTACAGAGCGATGGCAAAAATAATAAGATTGTCGGCCATTTCGTCCGAGATCTTCTCCAGGACAATGCCAATCTTCAACTCGGAATCGCCGAGCTTAGAGAGCTTCTCGAGGGTTCCAACGACGAAATTCAAGCTTTGCGAGAGCAGCTAGTGTATCAGCAGCCCGTCGAAGACGAGCAGTTTGCAAGCCCTGCCTCCACTCTCAAGGCCGAACTTGAGGGCAAGTTGGACGACCGGCCGCATCACATTGGCCAGGCTCTCTCTCAGGAAGTGCACATCCACCATCACTATCACGCTGCACCCACACCAAAGCCTTCCAAGAAGCTGAAAAGGTCCAGAACAGGTCTACTTCCTATCGGGATATGCACCCCCCCTACTTCGATTTCAGCACCAGGCACGCCACCTCAAGCCACATCTGAATGGGGCGGGCGTCTGCCTTCTTCGCCAACAGCTCCAGCCTTGCTGTCTCACGCCAGCCCAGAAGAAGTGACGCCGACTACCTCGAAGCCCCCACCGGTGTGGTCTGCGCTATCGCAGCTGCAATCAGAGACGGACTATGCATCTTCTGTGCCCAGCTCGCCACTGGCTAACCACAAATCCGTGTTTGATTCCACTCCTCCCACCGCCATGGCATCGCCAGTTACGAGTGTGGATCCATTGTCTCCGCCTTGGCTGGCCTCGCATGTCAAGCAGCATTCGGTAGCGTCGTCGCATAGTTTTCAGTCGCTCGCCTGCTTAGACTCGGAACCGGAATTACCTCCAATACCCCGGCTGTCGATACCCGAGGGAGATGGGTCGAGGTCTCATCATAGCTATGGTGACCCGTCATCAGATGTGATCTACTCAGATGACGTTGATACGTGCCCGAGCAGTATTGCGTCCCCTCGACGCACTTTGCGCAGAACCGCTTCTCATGAGTCGATAATGTCACTGTCGGGAGGCCTTGACATCCACACGCTGCAAGCTCGCCCGAGCCAAATGACCCTTCGTCCCTTGGGTGGCGCCGACGCTGTCGTCACTGGCGTAGTTGCCCAGCCCACCCTCTCACGCTCTTCCAACAAGCGTAGTGATGTCGCTCTCCGCGATAACTTTGCTGGACTCAAGCCCCCACGTTTCGTCTCTTCGCCGACGACAAGCAGCCAGAGAAAGCCCCGCGGTTGGACAGCTTGGCGGCCCTGGGGCGGTAGTGGCACTGGGGAAGCCGGCACATCGAGCCCTGGCCCTGCTACCACTAAAGATACCTCGGAGACACCCTTCACGCCACAAAAAAAGGAAAAGGACAGGGATCCGGGTAGATCGCCTGGAATCAACCAGCCTGGATCTATCCCAGGATTTCAAGAATACTGGGCATCCCAAAAACGAAGGGGTGCGCCAGCACAAGTCAGTGCACATGTCATCGACCACGACGCACTGCATGAAGGCCTCGAAGGCCTAAGTTAGAAAGCACCAACAACAACGACGCATGTGCCACTGCATGCGGACCCTACAACAACCTGTATAGAACGAGGCTTGGGGCTACTGTTCATTATTTTGCATATACTTACGGAGTTTTATCACGACATACGACAGCTGCTTTTGCATGTTGAAATTCGGTTTGGATGCACAAGGTTGTTTTAACACGCGATACCCGCGGCCACAGTAGGCCGTCTCTTTGTCTTTTGACATGACGAAATATATATGAATCAAGATTTGGCACACGTCGTTTTCCAATCATGCATTAAAAGGGCACTTGTGACCGACATGGCGATATTAACCTTTTTCACTGAGAAATCGTTGGCTCTCACAGGCTACTCTACAGTCACATATCTCGAAAGGTCAAGCCCTAGGTAAGAAGCAAGCAAGGCTATATCGAGATGTTATGAATGGTAATCTAAATGAAAAATCTCTTCGTGCGCTCTTGCCAGACTCGCCTTTCAAAGATCATCTATCAGTCTGCCAACTTTCCGTCACTGAATACGCAAAAGACAAGATCCGCGAGGTGACGACGCCGTCGACTCTCGAATTAAGCACCGTGCGTCAAACGTGCCCCAAGCATGATAGTGATGTTGGCGTCGTACCTCCTCTTTCAAAGGTCGAAATTTCACCACTTCTCTGCGAGGGAACAAGATGAAACGAGAAAGGGGTGGAGGCTCTACTGATACGGATTATCACTTGCTGCTGCCGCGCGGTTTGATTGCCTTTGCGACTGTGAGACACGAGATGCAGGAGAGGAAGTATGTTCTTGGCTTGCTTGTTGCTGATCGCCACAGGAATCAGGACAAGGCAGAGATGAAGGAGATTGAGTGAGAGAAAGGAGAGAGAAGCGGGTTGGCGGGTAACAAGCATGCGGTGAGTAGATGTGTGATTGCGGCTCGGTCGCCAACCCGGTCTTTGCATAGACAAGACCATATCGAATGCTCTTGACGTAAAGCGGCTTCCTTGTAATACACTGTCAAGTCACACAGCGACCATGCAATCACACATTAGTACGGCAACGCTACATTCCTCGATGAGTCAATGAGCCAAGCGCGCGCTCACATGCATGTTTCGACATGAATCCTTGGTCGTGGCGAGATCCTCGATCGATCCGGTTGGGACAGTATCAACTATTATTACGGATACTGCATGCTTTCTGCGGCTGTCATCTCTGCTGTGATGACTTGCCGAGTTGGCCATTGTTGGGGTGGTATGGAGTATGAAGGCGCGAGTCAAGCACTTGTCGTACAGCTATTGGCAGCATCTCGCCCCTCAAAGGGCAGGGCCAGGAAAGTCGTATGTCTTGAGATACCTGGAAGCAGGCTGCGACTGAACTTCGTTCAAAGTTGCCCTTAATTCCCGGTGTTTTGTTCAAGGTCAATCATTGAGTGAAGAATCCATCGCACTGGACAGTGTTGAGCCCCTAACAAGATGCGAGCTGTGTCCTGGGGAGGAGTACCTACGTACCTACCTCTAATAAGGGTTCGCCGCTGCAGCATCTCTACGCCCCCACAACGGCCATTCTTCAGGGTCCAGACAACTCCGACGTCTTTGCATCGCCGCAAGCAGACTTTTGTGTATCATTCGAGGATTCTGAAAATTCGTCAAGAACGTAGAAACGAACCACACGAGGCCCAAAAAAGATTGATGTACTTGAGAAATACCACAGACTGTTTGAAGTGGATTAAGAAGCAAAAATAAACCAGGAGCGGGATTTGAACCCAAGGCGATTCGAACGCCTAACCTTCAGGAATCTCCAGGGGACTGGAATCTGACGCGCTACCGTTGCGCCATGGGTCCTGGCTGAAAGTAAGACACCTTTATTACACATTACAGAGCTTTACTGTTCTTCGTCGAGACTTTCGAGAGATTTTTAGTCAAGTTTAGCGCAGTCAACAACACCCCAAGACAGTTCCCGGGATGGGCGGCACGAAATCTTCCCGCTTGCCAATCTGATGACTTCAATCATGTTGGATTTTACTCATAGTAAAGGTTCTCATAGCACATGTCGACCAAAGAATGACTGTCGTTTTAGGAACTGAGGAGGTCCAGCGTGGAGACATATGTAAACAAAGAAGATGAGTGAATGAATCTTGTCAGAGTAATCAATGGTGTGTGAAAATGGTGATCAGCATAGACAGAATATATAGATCTATAGGTAAGAAATGGCAAGTTGGAGGTTTCATTAACATGTGCCTGCCATGCAGCCTGGCGGCTTCCCTCTGCAGCCAGTCGCAACAGCCACCGCCACCGTTTAGTCAAACTACAAAACGCGAAAGAAGAAAAAAACTTCACTTTAAGAAGCCCTTCTTCCTCTGAAAGACCGTCCTCCATGAGATAGACATTCTTACACACGTTTTGCGTCGGCGCTACAATACTACAAACGTCCAATCAAACGCCCCGCCCAAGCCCAATCTGGCCAAAACTCGTCTCCTTTGATCTCCCCACCACATATCAACCTTCAGCGCACTTGACCCTGCGGTACGGCCCCCAAATCTGTTTGTCTGCCAGTCTCAAGACAACAGCCTTCACCATGGCGTCAAAGGGACGGAAGGGAGGCGCCACGCCCAAGCAGGCCAAATCGTCAAATGACACCGCGGCCGAGGCGACCGGCTCCTCCACGAGCATGGTCCAGGGCGCGTCCATCCTAATCATCCTGCAGCTCATCTCGCGCCTCATCACCTTTGTCGCCAACCAGCTACTCGTGCGCTACCTCACCGCGCCGCTACTCGGCCTCTCGACGCAGCTCGAGGTGTACTATCTCTCCGTGCTCTTTTTTGCGCGCGAGAGCCTGCGTGTGGCCATCCAGCGCCAGGGCAGCATCAGCGACGGCATCAAGGCACCAATGGAAGATGATGCGACGGCTGTGGCCGAAAAGACCAAGACCGACAAGGATTGGAACGACAAGGAAAAGGACAAGGAAAAGACGTCAATGGACGCAATCGAAAGCCAGGCCCTCATCAATCTCGGCTATCTGTCCATTGCGCTGGGCACCGTCACCAGCCTCGCCCTCGGCTGGATGTACCTCGCATACGCCAACCCGGCGACTCTGGAAACGCCGTATATGACGCTGTCGCTGCAGTTGTACGGGCTGGCGGCCATGGTGGAGCTGCTTTCGGAGCCATGCTTTGTGCTGCTGCAGTCGGTCATGCGGCTGAGCACGCGCGCCGCCGCCGAGTCCATCGCCACGTGCATGCGCTGCTTCGTCGTCTTCTTCACCGCCGTCAATGCCGCCAACCGCGGCATGGAGGTTGGTGTCATGCCCTGGGCCCTCGGCCAGCTCGCCTACGGGACGGCCCTCGTCCTCGTCTACGTCTCCTCGGGCTGGCGCATCGGCACCGTCGTCGGCTACTCGCTGCTGCCGCGGCGCATCGCAAACGCGACACCCGACGCCTTCATCTTCTCCCGCTTTTACAAACCCACTATTCGCCTCGCCGGCAGTATGATGACGCAGAGCGTCGTCAAGCATGTTCTCACACAGGGCGACACATTCCTCATCTCCCTCCTCGCCTCACCGGTAGTCCAGGGCTCGTACGCCCTCGCAAACAACTACGGCGGTCTGCTTGCTCGTCTTCTCTTCCAGCCGATTGAAGAATCGACCCGCACCTACTATTCCAAATTGCTCGTCAAGCCTGAAAAGACGCCGTCGGCTGTCCGCGAGGCTAGCAAGAGCCTTCACACACTCCTGCGCCTATATCTACTTCTCTCTGGCTTTGTCGTTGGCATTGGGCCATTTGCGGCCCCTCCGTTGCTGCGCATCATCATCGGAAGCCGCTGGGACGGCTCTGGCGCAGGCGATGTCCTCGCCATTTATTGCCTCTACGTGCCTTTTTTGGCCATCAATGGCTTGACCGAGTCGTTTGTCGCCAGCGTCGCCACTGAGGCCGAGGTCCATCGGCAGTCGGTCTGGATGGGCTTCTTCTCTGCCATGTTTGCCGGCTCGGCGTACATATTCATGGGAGTTCTGGGTCTTGGCGCCCAAGGTCTCGTCTATGCCAACATTGTCAACATGTTTTGCCGCATCATATGGAGTCTTCTGTTTATCAAGAGGTATTTTGCTCGCTACAATGAGAACTTCTCCGTGCGTAAGCTTATCCCGGACGAGGCCGTTGCCGCCTCCGTCTCTACGTTTGCCGGCCTCTTTCAAACCGGCATTGAAAAGGAAAGCTACGAAAAACCCATCACGGCCGCCATTATCATCGGTAGCTCTGGTGTGGTGCTACTGATGTTGATGTAAGTGTTTTCCGTTGCCCTGAATAATCCCAAATCCAAATAATCCAAACTTTTCATATGCTATAAAATAAGCTGACACAAAAATCAACAGACTGTTCATAGAAAAGGATTTCCTCGTCGAATGTGTAGACTCTCTCGGCGAGCCTCCCAAAGAGGGCGAGGCGGAGAGCCCAAAAGAGAGTGCTAAGGGCAACCCCAAGGAAAACTCCGATGAAAACTCGAAAGACGTTGCGAAGAGCTCCAAGAAAAGCACAAAGAAATAATGTATAAACACGAAGTCAGGGACCCAACAACTCCAGATGGTAATAAACAAGTATGGCAACAAAATCGCTGAACCTCTCGCCTAGTCAAATGTAATCTTGGTCGCCTTCTGGTTCATGTCAACGTCCTTGAAGAAGGACCCATACATGTCGTGCGTCTTCTTCTTAACAGTAGTGCCGAATTTGAGCAGTTCGTCCGGTACTGGCTGATTGGCACCTTTGAGGATATTGACGAGCCTGTAGCCGTTAGTCATGGCCTAATCATAGTAAGAATAGAAAGCACTTACGAGCCAGAGTGGGCCTTGTCTTGCGCCGTGAAGAACGTAATGGCATCACCAGTCTTGCCAGCGCGGCCAGTACGACCGATTCTGTGGACGTAGTCCTCGATTGTCAGGGGAAACTGAGCAGTTAGTGATGAGAGTTCAGTACTTGAGAGCGTGAGCGTGCTGCACATACAGTAACATTGACGACAAGCTTGACCTCGGGGATATCCAACCCACGGGCAGCGACATCAGTCGCCACCAGGACAGGCGTGTGGCCCAGCTTGAAAGACTCGAGCGCCTTGGTACGCTGTTCCTGGCGCAAATCGCCGTGAATGCCGCCGACGCGGATCCCCTTGCGGCTGAGAAAGTTTTCCACGCGTGTGGCTTCCTTCTTGTACAGGCAAAACACCAAGATGCGGTCATTCTTTTTGCTGCCCTGCTGCGCCTGCTTCAGCACCTGCAGCAGACGAAACTCCTTGTCTTTGCCGTCCAGGACCTCGACGCGCTGCGTGATGCGTGTGTTGGCCTGCAGCTCGACGGCGCCGTTCTCCGTCTCCTTGCCGCCGCAGCCAATCGTAATCTTGACGGGCTCGACCATGAATGTGGAGGCCAGCGTCTGCACGGAAAACGGCCAGGTCGCGGTGAACATGAGCGTCTGGCGTTTCTCGCGCGGCGGGCAGCTGCCGAGGATCTGCTTGATGTCGTCCTCGAATCCCTTGTCGAGCATGCGGTCCGCCTCGTCGAGAACTGCAAACTGGCAGCCGCTCAAGTCGACGGTATCGTCCGACATGAAGTCCTTGAGACGGCCGGGCGTGGCGACGATGATGTCCGCGCCGCGGTTAATCAGCGCGCGCTGCTCGTCCTTGGACGAGCCGCCGTAGAGGCACACGCAGCTCAGACGGGCGAGCGTGGCGAGCGCAGCCAACTGCTCGTGCGTCTGCATGGCGAGCTCGCGGGTCGGCGAGACGATGACGGCCTTTGTGCCGCGCTTGCCAATGGCGGCGACGGCCTTTACGCAGGGCAGCGCAAAGGCCATTGTCTTTCCGGAACCCGTCTCCGCGACGCCGACAACGTCGCGCCCGGAGAGGGTGAAGGGCCAAGAGGCGGCCTGGATGGGTGTAGGGGCCTTGTAGTTGGCAAACGGCGAGCCCTTCTTAGTCAGGAGGTCGGTCGGCGGGAGGTGGGCGAATTCGAGAATGGGTCGCAGCGTGGCTTCGCTCGACTTGGGGTCGGTAATGGTGATTTGTTCGGTCTCAAGAAAAGCGTCAATGTTGGCTTGCGCAACGCCGTTGAGGGCAGCAGTCTGTTCGTAGCCATTGGCACTAGATGGGGCCGGTGCGCTCGCGGTCTTGTTTTTTTTCTCCTTCTTTTCCTTCTTGGGCTTGGGCGTCTCCTTTTCTTCCTCCTCTTTCTCGTCAACAACAGGCTCGGAATCCGCTTGAGCCTGTTTCTTGGCCTTTTTGGCCTCCTTGAGCTTCCTTTTCTCTTCCTTACGGGCCTTCTTCTGTGCCTTGGCCTCGGCCTCGGCCTCGTCCTGGTCCTCCATGACCTCGTCAGAGTCGTCTGCAACGGCGGTCGCGGCTTCAGCCTTGCGCTTCTTTTCCTTCTTCTTTTCCTTCTTTTCTTTCTTCTCCTGTTTTAAGCGCGCCTTCTCGGAAAGTTCTTCATTGTCGACGGTCTTGGACTTTTTCACTGGGCGGCTTGCCTCCTCGCTGTCAGCGATGGAGTGTTTAGTGGCGGCCATGTTCGCAGAGTAATAAGGATGCAATTAATATTGGGAAGTGTGTTGTAATGCTTAAGGAACAAGTCTGGAAGAAAGTCAAGCTGACTTGCTGGGATTTTTCGTCAATTCTGTCCCAGCCGCCTTGTATGTACAAGCCGAAATCTACTTTTTCTGCCAGAGAAAATCTGGCGGTCGGCCCAATGGCTGTCCAGAATGGGAAAACTCACTCTTATCGATAAAGGAGGGGCCGCGCGCCGTTGCTAACCACGTTGAGCCACAGGTACGTACAGCCACAGAAGTAGAGAGAGCCACAATGCCACCACCCTGGAGGCTAATTGTCTATCAAGATTGTAGGCAGATTTTGTGTTCCGTCTGCAATAGTAGGAGTCAAATTCGTACCAAATCATATGCGAAGTCATAAAAGTAGAGTTAAATCAATATTTGTGCTATACCGAAAGGTATCAAAATGTGAGTCTCAATTTGTACAGGTACGGTTGGTCTTCGTTCCCCCCACCGCCGCCGCTCAACCCCGCTGGACATCCACATGAGCTACTACCAATCTGCCCTGAAAGTAAACAACCTCTCAACAATTGCACAAGACGTCGTTACAGAGGCTCCCGGATTCCATTTACTCGCGCCCTGTGCCCGCTCTACTCACAAACAGGTCCTGAGCACCTTATTTTGGGCTCCGCGCCCCAGTATTCGATATAATGGTGTCTGAGAAACCAACCAAAGACAAGAGCAAGGTGCACAAGCTGTCGCTCAAAGGCAGTGCCAGGCTCGTCGCCGAATTCGTGAGCATTGCGCGGCGCGTCTGATCTTCACCGCTCTTTGCTAACCCCGATATCAGTTCCAATATTCTATCCATACGATTCTGTACGAGCGAAACCAGCGATGAAAAGTGCGAGCCGGGCTGACGGGCAATAGATTCCAGCGAGGCGTATACCCAGCAGAAGACTTTACTGCGTAAGAGACAACTCGGTCGCTGTAGGGACAAGCAGCAGGCTAACCCAAAGATAGTGTCAAGAAATATGGTCTCAATATGTTGGGTGCGCTCAGCTACATATTCCGCTTCGCTCCGCGTCCTGCTAACAAATTCCAGTCTCGTCGGACGACCAAGTAAGAGCTTACATCAAGAAAATCATGTCCCAGCTCGACAAGTGGATGGTGGGCGGCAAGATTTCGCGTCTCGTCATCGTCATAACCGACAAGGACACCGGAGAGCACGTCGAGCGCTGGCAGTTCAGCGTGGACATTACCGCCGCACCCAAGCGATCCAAGCCCGCCGCTGCCGCCGCCGCGGCCGACCAAGAGAACGCCGCGGGTGCTGCTGCTGCCCCCGCGCCCGAGCCGGAAAAGACGGAACAGGAGATCCAAGCCGAAATCGCCGCCATCTTCCGCCAAATCACCGCGTCCGTCACCTTCCTGCCGCAGCTGACCGGCGACTGCACCTTCAACGTGCTCGTGTATGCCGACGCCGACAGCGATGTGCCCGTCGAGTGGGGGGACTCGGACGCCAAGGAGATTGAGAATGGCGAGCGTGTGCAGCTGCGTGGGTTCAGCACGGCAAATCACCGCGTGGACACGCTGGTCAGCTATCGGTTGGGCGACTAGGATAGCTAGCCGGCGCGAGTTTCATCACGAAGCTTTTGGGTTACATGGGTTCGGCGTTGGGTTTCCACTATCTTTGACAGTTAATAAAGGACATTTCGACGAATGATGAGATGAGAGAATTCTAGGCGCGAATGAGGAGATGAGAAGGCAAATGTATGCGCTGTAGTTCATCAGTCTATTCTCATCTACTCCGGAGCACCAGCTCAACCGCGTCTCGATATGCAACTCCTCATTTCTCCATCAACTCCGCCCGTATGAATCTGCTTTTTGTTTATTCCCCATTTCTTTTAAACATCTCAAGCACCGTCTAGCACCTTGAAAAAAAGTATACGTATGCAAACTTGCGCATTTCCTCCACCTCGTATGCCTCAACCACCTTTTCGTCGTTGAACAAAACCCAAGTAGAACCACTACTATCCTCGGGATTGGGCTTGCGGAGGAATGCGACGTAATGACTATAATAAGGTTAGCAACACAGTGGAGATCTCGTATCAATAGATTGAAACTGACCCGGCATGAATACTGGTGCCCTTGTGACAGGCAATGGACTGGAGCTGGAAGCGTGCGGGCAAAGTTGCTGTTCCTGGAGGGTCCTGAGCGGTAGCAGTTTCTGCATTCGTACCTCCATCGTCATATTCACCTTGATCATCGGGATGGCTGAACAACCACTCAACAGCGCGCTCCATATCCCCTCCCGTCTCTTTGAGAGCTTTCTTGGCTTGAGGGGCAGCGAACCCCATAGCACCCAACATCTCAATCTTCTCGGGGTCAGCTGTTGACCCACCGCCACTGGACTGCCCCTCGATAACGAGAGGCGCATCAATGTCGGGATCTTCCATATGACCAAATAGCCATTCCATTGCAGAGTTGGCGTCAGAATTTCCTGTGGCGTGAAGTGCCTTCTCGCAACGGTTGCGAGGAAAACCCATGGCTTCAAGCTGTGCGAGGGCAGCTTCATCCGGCACAAATGAAGGAGCTTGTGACTCGGGCTCGTCTGGCAAGAGTTCTTCACCAGGCTGCTGTCCTTTACTCAAGTAGTTATCGAGAAGGAAAGGCTCGTCAGGTACAATGACGGGGACGTCGACCTTGACCGGAACCCAATTGATGACTGTCATCTTCCTGGCATTGACAACAAGTGTTTCAGGAAACGTCTTGAAAAGGGACTGCTTCGTAAAGCCATCCTTACTTCCACAGGCGGCACAAGTCAGTTCGACCTTTTCGGCACTCGTAAAAGTATCAAGGCACTCCACCAGAGTTGCGGGCTTATACGCAGTAGGCTGAGCGTCCTCTCCCTCCACAGCTGGCAGCTTCTCGAGAGGGACATCGATGAAGATACTGTCCTGCTCATTGGTGCTATACTTTACCTTGTTGCACGACAGACACTGCAGTCTTTGTTCCAAGATGAACCGGAACGACTTTGTGGGGTCTACACGGCCATCATCGTGCTTGGATCTCGTGATGAGTTTGAAGATATGCTGAAGGAACTCAAACGCATCTTGTTGACGCATGGTCGAAAATTCCTCGTGACCTCGACCAATCAAATGTTTGAGCATGGCGGGTGCAAGACCCTTTTGGTGTGCGACGCCGTTCTCGGTTGTCAGCGCAGGATCGGGCTTGGAGTAACGACCCGACCAGAGACCGTCGGCAACTTTTCGCAACTGGGTTTCAAGATCACCGGCTGGATCATCGACAATGGGGAGGTCGTCATTTGGGCGGTAGTAGCGATCGCGTAAAGCGGGCATATCCATGAGACACTGCATGATGCTGGCCATATAGCAGCTGTTGCCCAGATTCTTCAGGCCGGTGAGACCAGGCCCAAATAGTGGCTTGAGTTCCTTGCCATCCTCGGTGGTCATACTGAAATCCCAGCGCAGATTTTGTTCTATCTGCATCTCAGTTAAGCTCTTTTCGGTCTTTTCTCTGTCGGCCAGCATGATGCCCCAGTGCGCAAGGTGCTGGCCAAGATCTTGGTCGAGGCGCTCGTCGTCACATTTGTAACAGTAGATATCAGCAGTTCCCTCGGGAGTAATTGAGCCCAATTTGACAGCGACGCCATGGGAGGATTCATCGGAATGTGCCAGCGCGTGAGAGTTGCCATCGACACCACCCAGCTGCTTCCTGCCGCAGCCAAGATTGCCGCATTCCAAGCAGAGCCAGAGATTTTCCCTTAGATCACAAGCATAGCAGTGGCCAAGAGCTCCTTGTTCAATTTTTCGAGATTCGGCTTGTTGCATCATAAGAATATGCTCGCAGCTGGTAAGCTCTTGTTCCCAAGCCTTCACCTCTTCGCTGCGAGAGAATGTGTTTGCTTTGAGTACGCCCGAGATAACAGGGGCCAATTTGGGATTCGCCACGTCGAGGTCAATATTGCACTCGAGGCACCGCGCCTTGAGAGCCGTGTCGAATCGGTCTTCGTCCGTCTCGGCGGCGATGGCCAGTTTCGACATTTTCATGGGTGGCTCATCGCGCACGACTTTCTTTCGGGTCCGGCGAATGTTGAGAGTGAGAGGATGGGAACGGAGGACGCTGTGGAGGCGGTTGTGTGCGCGATCACCAGCGCAACCGCCGTTGAAGCACTGCAGACACACGTCAAGGCCGTCGACATCGTCCTGGTCAGGTTAGCTGTAAGCTAAGACACAAAATCAGACACAGCCTACAAGAGAGTCAAAGCACTGCGTGCAATCTTCGCGATATACCGACTGGGATGGGTTCGGAGGGCTAAGATCTGGACGACCAAGTTAGCAACGAGGACAGCGTGAAGGGTGAGGCTGCATACTGGCTGCCTCCAAATGAGGGCAGGCCATGATTATGTGTGCAAGGCGACCAGAAGCTCGATTTGGAAGAAAGCAAAATCTTGGTGGACGACGATGAGATTGGCCCTTGTCAGCTCGCAATGTTGTTTGGGCATTCACTTTTACGCAGTCAGTTTGCCAGCTACACTCCCCACTGTAGGTGTAGCCCCGCTATGACGGAGGCGGGGAGCTGGTGCCTGGAGTGATGGTGGCGCTGGCCGTGTACGAAGAAGCTTAGGTGACTAGGTACTAACGTAACTAGGGGGAGGAGGGTGTTTTTGGACAGAGCTAAAATACACTACTAACCCTCTTCTGTATTGTTGCCGTCTAGTGAGCATATTAACACCTAAGAGATATTTTAAATAGTAAAAAAAACGTGTCAGAAGCTCTAAAACGTCAACTAGGCAAAAACACATGTGTAAACTGACACTGTATTTTCGCCCTGTCCAAAATCACCCACTACAGTACCTACTTAGACTATGGTCCCACCTGAGGGCACTTATCTTTTGCAGGCCACTCCACTAACCTACAGTGGGGAGACAAAAATTTCGCTCGGTGGCCCTTAACATATGTAAATTCCTAATTTACACCCTCTTATATCTATTCTAAGATAACTAATAAAATTCTATTAAAATT
>JAPFRM010000160.1:0-54830 GCA_030778325.1 Beauveria medogensis
GCTCTACGAGCACCTGCGCGGCGCCGCCTCCGCCTGGCGGCCGTACCTCGACGTGCTGCCCGCGACGTTTGAGACGCCCATGTTCTGGACGGGCGCGGAGCTGGGCGCGCTGCAGGCCGGCGCGACGGCGGGCAAGGTCGGCCGCGAGAGCGCCGAGGACACGTTTCGCGGGATCCTGCTACCCGTGGTCCGCGCGCACCCGGACGTCTTTCAGAGCAGCGCGGCGCTGAGCGACGAGGCGCTCGTGGCGCTGGCGCATCGCATGGGAAGCACCATCATGGCGTACGCGTTTGATTTGGAGAATGACGAGGAGAGGGAGGATGAGGAGGACGAGGACGGCTGGGTGGAGGACCGCGATGGCAAGGCCATGATGGGCATGGTGCCGATGGCGGATATTCTAAATGCGGATGCAGAGTTTAATGTGCGTGGCATGGTTATTGGATGAGACCGGAGAAGGGTACTGATTATGAGAATAGGCACACGTCAATCACGGTGACAACGAGCTCACCGTCACCGCGCTCCGCCCGATCAAGGCCGGCGAGGAGATTCTCAACTACTATGGCCCGCATCCCAACTCGGAACTCCTCCGCCGCTACGGCTACGTGACTGAGCGCCACTCACGCTACGACGTGGTTGAGATTCCCTGGGAACTGGTCGAAGCCGCCACCGTGTCGCAGCTGGGTCTATCACAAGAAGCCTGGGCCAAAGTGGTACGTTGCACCGACATTCTCCTTCTACATGTTTACCTTTTTCCTGTAGCGCACCACATGCTTTATCGATACTAACGCACCCTTTTTTTCAAATCATTCAGCGTGGCCAGCTCGACGAGGATGAAATGGAAGACACCTTTGTCCTCGAGCGCGAGTGCCCCGACGTCCTCCCCACCGGTCTCTTCCCCCCCTCGCCCACCGCCCACTTCGCCGGCCTCCCCGGCGACCTGCAAGAGCAGCTCCACGAGTTCCTGCGCGCCGTCCGCGCCGTCGACGCCCGCCTCGTCCCCGACAGGCGGCGCAAGCGCGACGAGCTGCAGACGGCCATTGCCGCGCGCGCGCTGGCCGCGCTCGAGGCGCAGTACCCGACGACGCTGGCGCAGGACGAGCAGCTTCTCGCAAGCGGCGGGCCGCTGAGTGACAAGGAACGCATGGCCGTGGTGGTGCGGGTCGGGGAAAAGAGGCTGCTGAGGGAGGCGAGGGCGTTTTTGGAGGCCGAGGCGCAGCAGCAGGGGCAGCATCAGGGCGGCGAGAGTCCGGTGAAGAAGCCGAGACTGGAGTGAGGAAGAAAAACCTGCACAAAGTGATTTTGCTCTTCACAGCGGGCTATGACGATTCTGGATGATTTAAGATGATGCATGTTTTGGGTGATGAATACAAAAGAATTCGCGTTCCTCTCCTAGCAGAGGACAATTGGGCTTTAAAAATCTAGACATCTTAACCCCAGGGCTCTCCCGGGACGAAATCTGGAAAGACATGACACGGCAACCTATATCTTTGGATCAGAGAAATAAAAGCGAAGCCAGTGTACTAGACGAATATACATTAATGGACAGTCATCTTTTTGCATCGTCATAAATGTGTTGTTGTTGTTGTTGTCTATTCATGTTTCAGCCATGACCCGACCTGGCACAGGTTATACTATGCTCCCAGATTCCTTTTTGGTACCTTGATTGAAACGGATTGTGGTCATCTATATGTACGGGTATGGGGAAGCCACGTCAGATGGCGTCTGGTAGTCGCACGGCAATGTCGCCAGACTGTGTTATGTATCGAACCCAAGGCAGCGAAGGATATTGCAGCTACGGCTTGTTAGTACTGAGACTTTACTTTGCAGATATTCTGTGCTGTGCTCACCTTTGGTTCTGTGATTTTCAGGTAGCGGACCTGGATGCCACTTGTCGTAAAGTAGGGAATTTCAAACTTGACCTGAATCGGCCTCTTGGCGCCCTTGCCGCCGACACCGCCCATGCTGCCGCCAAAACCGCCCGTCATACCGCCGCCCGAATCGTCATCGCCGCGGACACTGGGCAGGCCGAGCTCGGCGCGCATGAGAAACTCCTTGTTGCCGCCAAACTGCTTAATCTTCCAGATGATGGCGCTCTGCTCGGGCGCGTAGTGGACGGAGCCAATATTCGTGCGGAAGCGGGGCGAGTCGGCGTCGTCGGGGACGGGGACGATGATCTCGACATTGTTGGCGGTGCTGCGGCGTTTGAACTGCGCGCGAGCCTTGAGCATGTACTCAATCCGGGAGCCCGAGTGGGACTCAATGGCGCACTCGACCCAGATGAGGGGCTTCACGTGCGTGTTGAGGCGATAGGACATGAGCTCAAACTCGCCGTCGGGGGGGATAAAGGAGATTGTGCGGTCGTTTTCGAAGCGCGCGAGACGGACACACTGGTGGAACTTGACGTCCTCCATTTCAATGGCCTTGCCGCGGGTGGTGCGGCCCGTCGTTTCAAACATGACCTTGTCATTGAGGCCGAGGCGCAGCTCGGGCATGCCCGAGAGGTAGCACTTCATCTTGATGGCGCCGAGGATTTCACTACGTAGCACGTTGCCGTTGGAGCCGATGAGCAGGTTGAGGCTCTCGACAACGTCGAGAAAGACTTCGTTTTTGCGGTAGCGGATGCCCTCGGAGCGCCACGACACGGCGTTGGTGACGGCAATGGGCGGGCGCGCCTGAATCTCGAGCTTGTGCGACTCCTGCGTGATGTATTCTTGGAGGATCTTCGACTCTGTCGTCTGTGGGTAGCCAAAGTCCATCATCTCGTCGAGAAGCTCGTAAATGATGACAAAGTTGTCGCGAATCGACTCCTCTTCGAGGGCCTTGAAGTACTCGGTAAAAACTTCGACAATCTTGTGCAGGAAGAGGATAATTTCGGCGGCGTTGGTGTTGCGCTTGGTGAGGGCGAGCAGGTAGAGGTTGTTGTGGCGGATATAGAGGTAGTTGATGCCCTCGTGGGAAAAGCATGGCGGCACGGCTGAGGATTCTTCTTCGGCTTCGGAGAGGAGAATGGGAAACTTTTCGACGGCCGACATGGGAATGTCACCACGGTAGTTGCGAGCCAGCAAGGTCTACAGTAGCATGGCATCGTGATTAGCAGGCCGGGGAAATATCAAATTGGGCGAGTACAATTGTGCGCGTACCTTGCCCTTGAGGTCGAGAAAGAAGAGCGCCGACGCCATGGTGATGGTAGCGTGAGATCTGTTGCGGCGTGTGGATGGACGGATCGAGGGGCAGCGGGGATGGAGCTGCTGCGGTATACACGACGACTGTCGAGAAATCGAGGATCAATTAAAATTAAGGAAAGCTGGCCCCATGCAGTGTCGTAGACTGCAGAGCTACTGTGGCCCAGCGAGAAGAAAGACGGGCCGCCTAGAGTAGCTTGGCGGGGAGTTCGAATGGGCGCGTGGGATGAAGTTGAGATTTGGCATCTAGGTACACAGCAGTCAAGCTGTGCTTGCGACGGCCAGTGGCATCACTGAACGGCAAAACCGCGGGGCAGGAGGCTCATGGGTTAGCGAGTAGGTCACGTGCACATTGAAATTGGAGAGCGGGTCGAGGGAACAAAATCTGCAGAGCGCGTTTGCGTTTCAAACTTTCTCCTTCTCCTCAACGCACCCTCTAGACAGTGCAGCTCATCGCCTAGCTCGATGCTGACGGGCATTCTGCCATTTCAGCATTCAGGCCGTGGATGAAGTCGCGATTTCGTGGTGCGGAGAGGGACTCATGTGGTTTCATAAGAACTGACCGAGCATAAACTACGTTGCTTGGACGGTGTCAGAGAAGCCGGACATTTTTTTTTTTCCTTTATTTTTATTCCTTGATTCTGATATCCTTGGAAAGGTCGCACAGTCGGAGAATAATTGTTAGCCTGGTAGCATGAGCTCGGTTGCTTTTCATTGCCTCGGACTACTGCATGCCGATAGCATTGCCCGTGAAACATCTTTTGGTCGTAGATACCCGCGCGATGCATTACAGCCACTGGCCGCCCCATACTTCAACGGTGCGCATGGCAATTGAAGTGGCAAAGTGTGGCGCGGTCTGGGGAAACTCTAAGCCCGGCTCGGTGACGACTCTGATGAGTGGCATGACCGAATCTGTCGGCGCGCATCTCAACAGTTTCTCTGTTGCTGACGCACGAGAGTGGCGCACCATCATGTGATGGTAGATCAAGGGACCCGGTGTGTACACCAGTGCCAGCTTTTGATTTGCAGCGCTACCATTTGCAGCGCTACCATTTGCAGCGCTACCAATCAAGAGGCATCCGTGTGTACTCTGTAAAATGCGGATAAGGGAATCCCAGTTTGATGAACATGTTGCGATAGGGATGAAGCGGGATGACGGCAGTAGTCGTATCTTGATACGAGGCGTGGGATGATGGTCGGCGCCGAGGTTTACGAGGTTGATTATCATTAGCTACTGCCAACTTTCAAGTTCAGAGTTCCCGAGGCGAGTCCCATGCAACTTGCAAGCAACGTGCGTAAAACTCACGATGCGGGTATACGCAGGCAGAGCGAAGAGTAGCGCCAGCGTATTGTGAATGTTGGATGGATCGGGCGTTGATTGCGCCGGCGAAGAACTTGTCGAGTACGGAGAGACAAAGAGTGCCAAGCTGGAGCGGCTTTGGCGCAAGACGGAGAAATTTGCAAGGCATTGCAGCGTCACATGCAATTCCGACCAGGCAAGAAATCGTCTCCACTAATGAGTCCACTCCCTCACTGATGACTGATGACTGAGGCCTGTGGGCAGAGCCAGCCTCTTGACTGTAAAGCCAACACCAGACGAAATGGATCATGGCGAATCTGACAATCTGGCAATCTGGTCGCAAGATGCTTCTCAATCTTTGAGAAAGGTATTTATGACGTAGCATAAGCATGATAATATGACAATTGAATGTGCGCCCTTGGGTATAGTGTTTTACTGTCCGTTCGTTGCCTTGACTGATTACGTTTTTTCTTGGTTGGTGGTACATTTCATCAGTCTCAACACCACCTGCCACACAATTAGGCTATGCATTGCATCTATTCTACTTGAGTTTTTGCTGCAATCATGTCTCTATCAAGTTAGCCAACGGTTTCTTTTTTGCCTCCTTTTTTTGCTTCTTTTTCAGCTTCTTTTGCCCGCTGCTTTTTCCATTGCCGTAGCCGTAGCTAGTTAGTCGGTACCCGCAAAAAGGTCCTGCTGTCGGCCCCCGTAACGTAGCGTGACTAGTCTGTGATGGCACTGGTAAATAGCATGTGCTTGCGGGGGATGGCGAGGCAAGGAAAGGATTTGCACCGAATAGTCAATGGTGGTAAGATTCAATTTTCCTGCGCGAGATGAACCTAGTTCAAAATATGATTTTCATTATCAAGGAATCACTTGAAGTGACGGAAGAGCCTTGTCCCGATCGCGCACGGGTGAAACGTGTAACAGTGGAGGGCAGAGGTGGCCGCCGTAGCGCTTTGGTCGAGCTTGGTCGAGCTTGTGACGGAGCTGACCCGCCTGCAGCCCGCTAGACTAGCCTCCCGGCTTTCACAAGGTGATGGCATTTTGCCCTGCTTGATGCATTATTCATCGGCCACTGAAAATTTTTGGTGAGAAATGGTGGGCAAAAAGAAAAAAAAAGTGAAAAGCTGAGCCCGTGAGCCTGCAGTGTAGTTGCTTCATTGCCTCTCTTTCTCCCCATTTGCACAGCACAACACCTGCCAACCGGGTCGTCTTGGTCCGCCCCAACAAATATGTGTGCCCGTGACAGGACATTTTCACAAGCCATTGGAACGCGGCCTGATCAAAGCACTATTTTCCGGAAAGGTTGGATGGAAATTGAGCAGACAATTAAGCAAGCAAGCAAGCAAGCAAGTAATCATTAAGAGATATTTTATAGAACCCTGTCTTCCCCAGACTAGGGGACCACCCCAGACTCTCAGTCATCAGGTCCATGAGGCGTATCTAATCATCAATACACCCAAAAGGCCAAGTCCGCCAGCCGCCACCTTTACTTGAACCCCCCAGCGGACTCGGTGGCCACACATCCTGTCTCATCTTTTTTTTCCTTTCTTGCCTTCGAAGAAAAAAAAGTCACGATCAGTCACCTACTCATTATCCCGTTGCTCAATTACGCAGCAACTCATATTTACTTGAGAGCCGGAACGGCCTGGTACGCACAAATACATGTAGTACCCCAGCTGAGCAACTGCCTGACTTTTTCCTCTCCGTCCGCTCCCCCCCCGCTCCCTCCTTTTCTTTTTTTTGGCACGGATTTTTCCCATCGAATCCTCTTTGGAGACAATTCCAAAGAGGGTTTTTTTTTTTTTTTTTTTTAACAATTTCCATCGCTTATCCAGCTCGAACCCACCGTTTGCGCTTATCCTACCCGAAACTCACCATTTGCCTTGCCACGCATCACTCTTGTCCTGATTTTAGCGGGCCTCGATTGCTCAACGCAACCATCAAGCATCGCACATGTCAGGCTGATCCTTTTCACGCTACCAGTAGCCGGACACCGAACCACTAATGCAACACAATCACATGCTCGCCACTGCGAGCGCCCATACAAACAACCAGACATCTATGCGTACCACTGGTGCTGTTTCTGGTTCGACTGCCAACAACGACTCCAGCACCGCCCTCCGCCCCCCATCACCAGCCACGCCCACATCCACACCATCCACGCCCGCGTCCACCCTGGCTCACGGCCTACATCACCTTAATCACCATCATACTCCCTCCCCGCGCAACCCACTCCCTTTTAGCTCTTCTCATCCATCTACGACTTTAAGTCTGCCTCCCCCCAATTACACCCTTTCCGCGGCTGCCTCTGCCTCTGCCTCTGCACCCGCATTCGCCATGGACAGCCCAGCGCTTCCCCCAGCACCAGACTACTCGGCCAAACTGCCTCCTCTAGCCAACCATGATAACAGCAGGACCCTGCCCTCGTTGAGCTCCATCGCCGGACCTCAGAATCACCGTCACACCATGTCTCTCGATCACTCCGCCATGGCTCCCAGCAATTGGACTCCCCAAGCCAACAACATGTCCTACCGACAACCCCCTCCTCAGCCCTCGCGCGCTCACAGTCCTGCCAACGCCGACTTTGACGGCACAAACAGCGTCACCAGTGATACAACCCCCGAACATCAAAAAGAAGGAACCCCGACCAGCCTCACCCTCGATGATCCCGACGTCCGACTAGCCGCTGAAGCCCTTGGCGACCTCAGAGCCGGTATGACACCCTAGCTTCTCGTCTTTGCCCAAACGCCGCTAATAATAATCGTCTAGATTTCGTTTCTTCCCCGCCCGACACTTCTGGTCCCATGAGCCCGCCACCTCAGAACATGCAGGTCGCTGCTCCCTCCTCATCCGCTGCTGGCCCTTCACGACCACCCAGACCCGAGCCGCTCCTCCAGCTTCTCACCACCGCCCATCCCTTCATTGCCTCCACCGTTTCCAACTACCACAGCACCAAGAACTACTCTCCCCGCTTCAAGTCGGGTGCCGAATACGTCGAAGGCTATCTCACCCCCCTCGCAAAGACTGTAAACAGAACCGCTAGAAGGACTGGCGTTGAAGGTGGTGTACGCTGGTTCCTCGGTGGTCGCCGACATGCTGCACCCACTTCTGAACCTGAGGCTGCCTCCAGCTCTAAAAAGCGTCGCAAGGTCGGCGGACAAGATGGCCTAGAACCCGAAGACGCCAATGGCTCAAACGACACCTCCCCTCCCACCCCGAAGAGCGCTCGCCGCTCTTCAGTCAGCACCATCGACACCCTGCCCGCATATGACGAGCTACGCTCCCCAGCCTACAGCGAGACGGCTGGTCCTCCCGCTACCTCTCAGAACCAGGCGGCCTGGCAAACACGCCTCTTCATGTCCACCTCTGGACTCAGCGTCGCCATGAGTGCCGAGAGCCTCAAGAGCCTCAAATACTGTCTCAAGTGGCTGCGATGGACCAACGACCGCATGGACAAGGCTATTGGATCTCTCAAAGATGCTCTTGAGGAATACGAGAGCGCTTGCACTACCCAGGCCAGACTGGCGGAGAACAATCATCAAGACAAGGACCAGGTCATGGAAGGAACTGAAGATGGCAGCGGTACTAAGACGCCCGAAGAAGCGCGTACTGAAATCGCCAACCGCATCCAGATCATCAAGACGGACATCCTCAAGACGCTACAAGAAGTTGTCGTCACCGTTTCCAAGTATGCCGGCGGTGCTCTCCCCGAGAACGCGAGAATTCTCGTCCGCCGTCACCTCACCAGTCTTCCCCAGCGTTTCCGACTCGCCACAATGAACGAAAATCCTAGCAATACTACCGACAGCGAAACCAGCAAGGACAACAGCCCTGCCCTCCGTGAAGGCGCGCAAAAGGTTCTTGTTCTCGCCAAAGAGGGTTTGGACATGGTGACGCAAATCACGGGTGTCCTCGATGGGACCATTGTCAGCGCCGAAGAGTGGTGCGAGCGTATGGGTAAGAAGCGTGAGCCTGGTGATGAGTCGATGACTGTCGACGAAAAGGTCGCGCTGGCTATTGCCACTGAGCCTGCCAGCGCCGATGTCAAGATGGGTTGAACGCCTTCTTCAATCAATGAGACGAAAAAGAAACTTGACCACGACACAAGAGATGTGTATATCTTATGCGAAAACACGGGCACGAAAACTGTCGGATTTGGTTACCAGTCCAAAACAGCCTCGACTTCAGCTACCGTCACCCCTCGATGTCTTATGACACGCACCAACAGCTGGTCTTTATCCGGTTCAAAAGAATCGCGCCGATCCATATGGATCACTTTTTTTCATGTATTTTCTTTTGCGAGCATGACAGACCTTGTTCTGACGCCTGCTATTGTTAGTCGGGAGTATCGCAACCTTGTCTGGTCGTTGTGGAATGATACCTGGACTATCGTCCATTCTTCTTTGTGTTTTCTTTTTTTGCTACTGATGTCTTTTGGTCTACCCTGTGCGTGGATGGCATCGACTGGGAGTCGAAAAAGGGCAATAGCCTTTCGATGTTGCAGTGGGTTGGGAAAGCCTGCTTCGGTTGGAAAATCGGCGTTTTCTGGGGACTCTTTTCATGATTTAGCCCGTTTTCCTCGCGGAGTTTGTCTTCATATTTCTGTGTACTTACTTCGCCATTAGCCTTGTACAATCAAGTATACTCGGACTCAACAATTACTGATGCATCCATGAGGTCTGACGGGCCAAGTCAGGGCGCAAAATTCACTTATCCAACAGCAAGAGGTGCTCGACAACATGTTTGGCTCTGCGACGCCGTACTGTCGCAGAGAAACGAAGAGCACTGCGTCGCTGGCCATACACCTTTGGCCGATGTCGTGAGGCTCGGGACTGGCCGGCACGCGGGAACGGTGCAAGGAGACTGTGGCAAAGGCCATGCGAGCTATATCGATTATCTGCGAAGCGCATGCTTTCTGTTATATGAGTGTTATCCTGGTGCGTACAGCGACGTGATTGCACCCGACTTGAAAGGGGGGTGGCACGGCCGAGCCGGATGCCTTTTCTTGTTTTGTTCGAGTGACGAATGAGCGGAGCAAAGCCCCGTGAATACAGCAGTATTGCACACCTCAGGGGGAATCATTTGAACACACCAAACATCTGCCTGATGTGTCAAAACTCGCCGCTGCTGCCTGGCCTGTCGCTTCAATCTGTTGGTCATTTGAGTGTCAAGTGTCCATTCACTCCACGCTGTGCACTAACAATCGCTGGAAAGAAAAAAGCATGAATCAGGTCGCTTCGTCACACCAACACTATTTTGAGCGTATTATAACACGAGAATGAAGTGTCCTGGGTGTGGTCCGGCGTCACACGACATGTCTAATAGTGAGAGGTTGCACGACTGGGCGCGGGAATTGAGAGCCTCCAATATACGTCCAGATTGGCCTGAAAAGGCCGGACGATATTGAAACGCCTAGAAAACATGAATTTTCTCCCACTACATCGTTGCGTCCTCTCAGATGCGTGACGAGCAGGAATTGCACTAGCTGACCAGCGGCAAGCCTACGGCCATGACCACGACATGTATAAATACATTGCTCCCAGCAATGTGACGTCTTGGACGCCACTCTTCGCAGGCTACACTCAAGCACATATGATTACGCAGCCCTCCTTTTCCCTCTCCACCTTTCACCTCTCCAAGTTTGGGCCACGAGCTTACCTGTGATTCGAGAGCAGCCTGCACCATGATTGGCGAGGAGCCTTTCGACCCCGGCGTTGTCGCTTATATCTATGCAGTTGACGAGTCGTGCAGTGAACAGTTTGTCACCCAGAAGGTGCTCCAACATAATAGTCGGTTACAGATGAGCGTACGTCGGGAGTCCAAGGGCCGTGTCAGTCAAACACCAGACATTGAAACCTCGGGCTCTTCAGAAGGCAAGGCTCATGATGCCCAGCAATCGAACAGCAGTGATACAACATGCTTCAAAGTCACATTCAGCAATTGACCGAAAAGGCGAGGCGGATTTGTGTTTGGTCGTGACGAGAAACTTGCAGATTTCGTTCTCGAACGCAACAGGCATCTATCAGCCCGCCACTTCGCGCTGACGTTCGACAAAAACCATGAGTCGGTTATAAAAGATTTATACACTCACGGGATGAAACTGGTTTATGCCGACCACCACAACGAAGGCAGAAAGAACATATTCTAACACTCAAGACACATACTCAGTGCAATGCCTTTTTAGTGCAGCCGGCAACATCCCGGCCGCACCTTCATATCGCCTAGTGATGGCCCGTGTGGAGTTGGGTTGAATTCCAGCGATACGCTAGCTCGCTCCATCTGCAACGATGTCTAGTGATGCTTGCTACGAGGTTGCGATTGAGCAGCGCACCTGTTACACGCTGATGCGGGCGAATGGATTTCTCCGGTGACACCACCCGTTGAGTAAGACTTCCGATTGGATGTTTATAAATAGAAGATGAGTAGAAACGAGATGACTAAGCGCTGTGCTTGGTACAATGTGAGACTGGCGCTTAATGCAGAGTGATTGAAATCCGCCCAACGCGCGTTGATGCCAGCTCCTTCACTCCTCTCCATCAACAGCAAACATGTCCAAAGTCGAACAAGTATGTGCTGCGGAGGATGTCTTGCAATGGGAAGATTCGCGATTGATTGATTTCCTCGGGAAATGTCCACGTGAGGGCGACCGTGTGCTCGACATCTCCGAGGTGAAAGGTGTTGATGAGCTTTCGACTACGCAGCTAAAGCAACTCAGCCAGAAACTAAGGTATCAAACACAAAAATGGCTGCGTGGTTACTCTTTCGCTGATATGCTAAATGCTCTGATGATAGCGCTGCATATGTTAAACTTGGCACTAGGCCATTGGATCCTGACGACTTGACCGCGCGCCTGGCAAAAGTACCTGCTCCAGTCGGAAGTCGCGATTTCGATAGGGAGAATGAAGAAAGGGCCAGGAGATTGTCCAACAAGCCTCCTTCACCCCCGAATAAAACCGATTTCGAAAGATTCTGCTTCGACGAGCTCACTGAAACAGGTGGCCGGCCAGCTTGGCCACTGTTGATGCTGACCGACTCGACACCTAATGGTGAACGGAAGCGTCAGATTGCCATGTGGGTCAGTGAAGAGGACATAGCAGACAACGATGACGACCCGCCCCGTGTATTGAGTCACCAACTGGAGGATTGGAATGAATTTCAACACAAGTGGCAATGGATCAATCGTGGCATGCACACTGGACAAGAGGGCTCCGATGAACATGTGGCTTGGTGTAAAAGGAGGGACCACTTCTATGGCAGGGTTCATAACCCTTGGCTTGAGTGGGCAAAATACTTATGGAATTGTGAACAAGAACATCCGGACATTGAGGGCCATATTGGCCAAGGCCTCGATGACTACGCGCTGGCAGTTCAAACTCGGCTGATAGAGCACAAGTTCCATGAACCGTTTCAACTGGCGCAAAACCCACGAGAGCAAGATATTTGGACGACCTGGGTCGAGTATCTCTGCTACCTCTACTACTGGCAAGATCATTATGCAGGCATCATGGCCAGGATGGAAGACGAGTATGCCGAAGCATGGCAAGTTTTTGAAACATCCCTGCAGAGGCTAAAGGCCAGCGGTCCGTTCCACTTGCTTGAGAATTGGCCCCTGGGAACAGATCCCCTCGTTGTTGAGATTGCAAACCTCAGTAATGAGTTGGACTGCAACGTGTTTGCGAATGACACGTTTGTCCAGGCAACCAAGGAGTATCGGCGCAATGAAAAGCTGTGGAGGAAGCAGAAGAAGAGAGCAGCATGGGCGCGCGAGCAAATCGCGGCGATTGCGACGGAACAGGAAAAGAAAGCGGCCGACGAGAGGGCTGCTGGTGGTGATGGTGGTGGTGCTGGTGGTGCTGGTGCTGGTAGTCCCCCCGACGACAAGAGGAAAGAAAACGGCAAACGGAATCGGAGCGGCCAAGGTGATGAGGCTCGGTCGGTATCTAAAAAGGCAAGAAAGGGCGCCCAGGAGTAGGGTAGAGGTTTGGTGACGGCAGAGAAGCAGAAACAAGACGAGAGTGGCGCGACACGGCGCAGTGCACGGCTGACTTGAGGAAAGACGGGAAAAGCAGCTCCAAGGTCCTAGTTAGCACACGCTGAAAAGGGATAAACAAGTACGGAAGGATCTGGCACAACGAGTAACTGTCAAGCAGGACTTGCAGGAATGTATTCGTATCGCTCGCCCGGGCAGTCAAGTGGCAGTCCGTTCTATTGCAGGAACATTAGCTCTAACAATAAATTGATTTCTTTGCATAGTTACATTGACTTTGGATTATTGGCTTCATTACCATGATGCAGGTTTTCAGTAGCCGCCGGGCCTTGGTTACACGGCAGAGGCGTAGTCCTGCACAGCGGTGGCTTGTTTACTTAATGTAGCCTTGATGACAAGTCTTTGAAGCTGGGCGCCATAAGACGGGTCATTGTTACTCGAGTCTGTTCTTACACGAGTATATTTTGCGGCGTTTAAGCCAAGATGCAATGGCACGCACCGAGATGACGCACTAGGTAGGGGTAGCATATTATCACAATATCAGGTCCTATAAATAGTTACTACGAGGACCCAGCATCGGCATGAACCTAACATCATTTTACCTGAAACAGACTAGCAAGACTATCCGAAATCTACTGGACGCCTTTTTTGCGGCCTGACCACTGAGTCACCGATCAACCAGCTGAAAGTGCTCAAGGCAGCCGGCACACTCACAACCACTGCAACACGCATTGCGTCTGGGTTGACATTTAATGCCGCACCCAAATGAGCCTGCATGCGCCCGAGATATTTGATCTTGGGACGAATCCCGTCCAAGTTCCTTTTTGAACGCGTGCCGCGTCATTGGCAGCCGCGATCTGGACCTCTCCGACGCCGTGACTGATGTCGACCACCTTTCGACTCCCGAGCGCGACTAGCTCGGCCTCAGAATCACGTAGGCCTCAACAGTCCCAGAACCGGACTCTGGCCAGCCTCAGTAGCTAACTATAGTTTCTCAAAGTACTGCCCTCCAACGGCTTCCCGGCAAAGATTTGGACGCCGGCGAGTTGTCCGAGCGTTTGGCCGCAGTACGCGACAGGAAGGAGCCTTCAAGTCCGGATTCCTCTAATAGGTCTTTAACAGGATCTCCGCCACCGCCCGAGAGCAATGTCAGGCTCGAAAGAATTTCCTACCAAGAGCTTGTTCAAAGGCAGGGCCGCCCCGCATCACCGCTTGAATATCTGAGCGGGGAGGTGACCAAAGGACAAAAGAAAAAGCAGCAGAGGCTTTGGGTTGACAAGGACTACAAGAACTCCCACAAAGACGATGTACCGCCTGTTTTTTCCGGCCAACTGGAGGACTGGCTCGCTTTTCGGCACAAGTGGCAGTGGGATAACCGTGGCAAGGCCAAGAGCGGCGAGGGTTTCAACGAGCATTTGGCTTCGGAAAGCAAACATTTTTCCAACCGAGGACACGGAGGCTGGGTAAAGAAGAAGAGCTTTGAAGCTGCCACCAGGAAAGTGTGGGACTTTTATCGAGCTCAAGCTGAGCCGGCGGCTGAATGTCCGGCGGGAAGCACTCTTTCCGCTTACACAGAAGCAGCTAATCAACGACTCTCCGATCATGGGTTTTTAGAAACGGGTAAAGTTTGCCGAGAATCCTCGTCAACAAGATATGTGGACAACGTGGGTAGAGTATCTTGACTATATTTATTACTGGCAAGATACCTACGCAAAAAAGGTTAGAAAGGTTGAAGGCATGGCCAATCGGGCATGGGATGCTTTTGAAGCGCATATTTGGGTTCTAAAACCTACTGAGCCATTTCTTGAGGGAACGGAGCCTCCAGAAAGGCAACTTGAGCAAGTCAATGCTGAGCTTGAAGCAAGAACAGCTGCAGTGCACAAATTACTCAGGTAAATTGCCGCCTATCGCCATTGGGAGTGGTTATTACGGAGGCAAGAGAAACGAGTTATATGGGCTCGAGAGCAAATTGCGTTGATTGAGTCGGCAGAAGAAGAGAACACGAGAGCCGCTACGGAGCACACTCGAAAAGAGGAGGACATGGCCGAGGTTGGGCCTACTCCCGGCGGCAAGCACAAAGACAAAATGAAGCGAGATATATCCGAAGAAACGTCACAGCCTACCTCGAAGAAGGCGAAAACGGAACGTCATCAGCCTCGCACCCCGCAGCGCAAAGGAACGAGCAGCCAATTGACGGCACCCTCGCCACGTCGCAGTCGACGTCTTGCTGCCCAAGCTACTATATCGTCCGAGGGTCAGAAGTCTACGTCAAACAAGCGAGGGAAGAAATGAAAAGAGCCCAGAGAGATGATGTTATGAATTAGGGGCATGTGTGCCGCTCTAATGCTGCGACAATGAGGAGTCGAGTCGTCCCATAAGCAGCTATTGCGATTTGCATTTCGAGCAGGCTGCTGAACTGTCGAGTGAGCCTGCTAGGAACGGACGTTTTGCACAAAGTATGTATTTATTTCTATATAGTGTTATTTCATCTCGAGTGTATTTGTGCTTTTATTGAGCTTGGATATAATCGTTGCCAGCAGGGCGAGAAAGCAGAGGCTGCGCCCACATGATACCCTCCTTGTGCTACCACGTTGGCTTAGAGGCCACATGTATAAAACTGTAAATAAATGTTTGATGAATAGTATCATTGTTCACTGGCTCCGATTTATTTACCATGACAAGAAACGCCGGTGACATGCTAAAAAAGCGTGTCGCTGTATGCTGTAGCCAACGTTCAAAAAGAACGGGCCTACATTTACCCCTACAATTATGACTACGTACCGCTAGACCAGAGATGTTGATAAGTCAATTGTCATGGTCACCCTCATCAGAGAGTCATACTGTCGTAACAACCAGGGTTGTAAAGAGAGACAAAGTGGTACAAGGGAGTTCTAAACGCTGTGAAGATGGATGTCTCGAAACAAGATCTATCCCAGCCGATTTCGATCAAATCTACGTTGGTCTTACCATTTCATTGGCAGTATCGCGTTGAGTCTCATCTCGGCATGGCTGCCAATTCCTAGCGTCGCCATGTTGAAATCAGTTGCCCCGCTACATGGCCGCAGTGGAATCAGCCTCACAAAAGCCACAAGATTTAGTTACGACTCTGCCTTGTTGGCCTCGTTTTTTCTTTCTCTTGGCTTCGTCCTTGTTCTTGGCCTCGTTCTTGTCAAAAATTCAACAACGTTGAGGTTAATGGATCCCCTGAGCGCCATTAGCTTGGCGTCGTCTATTGTACAGTTTGTGCAGTTTGGCTTGCAAATCGCAGACCGCCTGCAAGACCTAACCGCCAAGCACCCAGGACAAGTTCCCAGGGCACTGCAAGGCATATCGATGCATCTGCCGCTGCTGACCAACTCGTTGTCAAAGATCAAGTCGGACTCGCGCGTCGGCGCTTTCGACTTTGACACGCGATGCATCCTCAAGGGCATCGTGTCGGGCTGCCTCGGCCAGGTCCAGGAAGTCGAGGCCATGCTGCAAGAGATTGCCTGCACGCCGGGCGACTCTCTCAAGACCAAGCTGAAAAAAGTCTTGACGAGCGTAAAGTACCAGGAGAAGCTGTCGCGGATCGAGAGAAACCTCAACACGTACATTTCTGTCCTGATCCTGCACCACGTTGTTGATTCGGCAGATGCGCCCAAAGACTTGCTCGACGAGACGTATTACGACGTGCGCGAGAAACTGGCTGACGCCCATGTTGAGCGCAAAAGTCTCCTTGAGCAGCTCGACGCTCACTTTTATGATGCGTCTCGCTCACAAGTCACATCGCCCACCGTCTTGTTGCTTTCCGGTAGCAAGGGCGCAGGCAAGACGCAGCTTGCCCTTGGATACTGCCGAGCCGCCCACGAGCTGCAGCAGTTTCGCACTGTTTTCTGGCTCGACGCCTCTACGCTCGAGAATCTGAATCTAGGGTTTGAGCGCATGTATGCCACTGTCAACCAGAATATTCAGGGCGCTCGCGCAGATAAAATCAATTTTATGCGCAATTTTCTGCAAGAGCTTTGGCACCCCTGGCTGCTCGTCCTCGACAACTACGACTCTGCGCTCCTTTACAACAACATTATGGATTTCTTACCCAGTCGGGGTACCGGCGCGATACTGTTGATTTCCGAGCAAGAGGAAAACGGGCTTGGAAAGGTCCTCTACGTACCAAACTACTTGAGGCCCCATGAGCAGAGCCGTGTAGACTCTTTACTACAATGTGCTGTTCAGAATCAAGACTTTGCTGCCATCAGGGAGGCTGTTGAGCAAGGAGCCGACGTCAACACCAAGATCTGGGATCAATGGCCTTGTATTCACCGTCTTGCCCTTTTCGGCATGGAAGACGCCGTCAAGTATCTCGTGGATCATGGCGCCAATCTAAACATTGATGCTCAAGTTGCTCCGACCCTGCACTGGGCTGCTGTCGATGGAAGTCAAGGTACAACTCGGCTCTTGCTCGACTATGAAGACAAGCAACTCGTATTTTACTCCCCGGCTACGCATCAAGCTGCTTTCACTGCAGCTGTTGAGAATGGGCACATGGACGTCGCACGAATGCTGCTCCAGAGACGCAATGTCAGCATCCACGCGCCCAATCGTCATCAGGAAACCGCACTGGAGAGCGCAGCAGACAAGGGCAAGGTTGATTTGGTGGAATTCTTAATCAGTCAAGGCGCTCTCCGCGACAATAAGAGGCCAGGCGAGGAAGCTTTGATCAAGGCAGCGGCCCGAGGACATTTAGACACGGTGAAAATACTCTGCCGTAAAGGCAATGTCAGTGTCAATGCTCGTCGCGAGTCTGGAGATACTGCGCTGATACTGGCGGCTGACTCGGATTACAACGCCACGACGCTTGAATTGGCGGAATTCCTGCTGGAGAATGGCGCGAATCCTGACCCCGTAGGTTATCAAGATGGCCTGCTTCATCGGGCCTGTGTTCGGGGTAAGCTGGACTTTGTCAAACTGCTTCTGAAGCACAAGGCCGATCCAACAATCATCGGTGCTGGATACTGCCCCCTTCAGTATGCCCTGAAATACGACAATCCGGAGACTGTCAATATGCTTCTAAACGCAGAGACGCACGACGCAGAGAAGCGCAAGGCCAGGCTAGACTCTGCTTTGCTGTTTGCGGCTAGGATAGGCAAGCGCGGCGCAGTCTTGCAGCTCCTCGAGCAAGGCGCCAGCATTGATGCCCGACTGAATGAGAGCAATTCACCAGCTGGCGCGACGAGCCTTTTACTTGCCACGCTGGAAGGGCATGTGCAGACGGCGCAGTTTCTTGTGCGCCGCAAAGCGCGGCAGGACATTGCGGACGCGCAAGGACGCTTACCGCTGCCGGCTGCTGTGGCAGGCGGGCACCATTTGCTCGTGCGAGACTTGATTCGTGCCGGCGGGGATGCGAACATGACGAGTGGTGAGAATGGAGATACTGTGCTGATGATTGCCGTCGCAGCCAAGCATGAAAAGGTCGTAGAGGTGCTGCTGGAGAATGGAGCGGATATCGAGTTGGCGAATAAGTTTGGGGAGATTGCACTCGATATTGCACAAGAAAAGAAGTTTCAAGATGTTGTAAAACTGTTGAGCAGATGAGTCTCGAAAAGCGAATTAGCTTCTAGAGTTGCGTATCTTTGTCATTAAAAATTCCAAATGCTAGTGTACAAATACAATGATTCTGCCCTCTTATTTACTTCAACGACAGACATATCTGTCGCTCTGAAAAGTACTGCTCGATATTTCTCGAATCACCCTCAGCGTCAACAAGCGCAACATATGTATCGGGCCTCAGCAGATATGCGGCATCTTTTATAAACCCTGCCGATGCATACTCGGCCATCCACTCAAACACCGTCAGCCTCAGGCCATTAGCCTTGCACCACACAATCAACTGCTCGCTCGCCGTTCCATACACGTGAAGCTGCCACTCAATATGTTGCAGCGACTCATGATTGTCTTGCCCACCACCAATCTTGACCCAGGGAACGCGCTCGCCCGCTCGTACAGTACCGCCGGCCGCCGCCGCACCGGCTCCCGCAAGCGCGGTGCCGGTATAGTCGAGCACAAACTGCGACAGACCGCAGAATGCGCGGTGCCGAATAGCGCGGAAGCAAAAGAGAACCGGCATCACATAGGCCACAAACGTGGACCGGATCAAGCCCGCCAGCCAGCCGCGCTTCGTCATAAAGCCAAAGGCCCGGTCGGTGGTGTCGACGAGCTTTCTGGCAAATCTGCCGCGCTCTTCTTCGTACGTGTCCAGGAGGCTGTCTGGGGCGTGGCTGTCGAGCACGGCGGCGATTTTCCACGCCAGGTTGACGGCGTCGCCGATGCCCGTGTTCATGCCCTGTCCGCCGGCCGGGCTGTGAATGTGCGCCGCGTCGCCGAGCAAGAAGGCGCGGCCTTTGCGGAAGTGGTTGGCGACTCGGTGGTGTGCCCGGTACGTGGTGAACCAGTTGACGTGTATGTTTTCGAGCTTCATCTCGTCGACGGCGCGGCCGCGCACATGCTCAAAGGTCGAGGCGTGAGGGGGTGTTGGTGTCGTCGAAGCAGAAGCAGAAGCGGAAGCAGCAGGGCTTGACTCGCTCGGCGGCGGCGGCGGCGGCGGCGGCGGCGTGACAATGCCAATCAGACGAGCGCACTGTTTTCCAGCAAGCGGGATTATGCCCAGAAAGTCATGACTATCGACGCAGAGGTGCAGTTCCCCATTCATGGCCGGCCCTGTGGCTTCGATATCGGCCACGTAAAACACCTGCTCGTACGTGTCGCCCGGGAAGCCCGTGCCCATGATGCGTCGGACGGCCGAGTGCGCGCCATCGCATCCAGCCACGTATCTCGCCTCGCAAATCTCCTTGTCCTGCCCGTCGTCGCCTTTGTGCAAAACAGCCCTGACGGACGCCGCCTCGACGTCCTCGACAAAGCTCTCCAGACCGGTCCCGCGCTCCACCACCACGCCGAGCGAGCAAAGACGGTCAATGAGCAGCTGCTCGTGCTCATTCTGCGACAAGACGGCAACAAACGGGTAGGCCGTCATGCCGACGGCGACGTCTGCGAAGTCGAGTCTTGCGCGATGCGCGCCGCCGACCCAGAGGTTCGGGCCGGTGACGTGGGCGGAGCGCGCGGCAACGGCCTCGCCGAGACGGTCGATTTGCGAGTATAGTTCGAGAGTGCGGGCTTGTACGGCGAGCGCACGCGTCGTGGTGGCAAGTGTGGTGGCCTTGTCGATGATGCGCACTGCGACGCCGAGTTTGGTGAGCCAGATGGCGAGTGCGAGACCGGTTGGTCCGGCGCCGACGATGAGGACGTCGGTTATTGACATGCTTTGCGTCTGTACGGAAAGACTAGTTAACTAGTTGGTGGTAGTGTCGGGCGGCTCTTTCTACTTGATGTAGTAGATTTAATTGCATTATATGGGAAAAAATGCCCATTGATTCGCAGGGCTTAAGATGACATTTATAGTCTTGGATTCTGCGTCATACGCGACAGCCAGGTTCTCGTATCGGTATATAAGCCGTCATAATATCGGCGGTCGGTCGCCGATGTGGTGGACCTCCGCGGAGAAAGGGTGCGCCCGGAAGAGGCCGATCGGCCGGCGTCGTAGGCCGAGAATGGGTACATGCTGTCGCTTTCTTATTTCCAATACTATTTAGTAAAGACGTTTAGAGACTTTATCTTCAAATTTCCTATTGCCATTCTCTATTTACACGGCGTAGCATACATCTAGTTACTTTCTTAGGCACGCACAGCTGATAATAAAGGTGGGCACGTCGTCAACGTCAAAGTCCAAGGTGGTATAATAGCTCGACTAAACAAGTACAAGCGCCCCTTGTCCAACGCTTCGCTTGTCGCCCAGCCTGCCTACAAATCTTGGGGTATTTCATCACCTAAATCTGCCAATTTAGTACGCAGTAATTCTTCACAAGTCCTCTTCATTCTTATTTTATACTCGTCATCAGTTGCGTTGGCCGTTGCGGCCGAGCTGGCACCTTGAAGCGTCGCGCAATCCTTGGCCAGATCGGCCAAGGTCGCAAATTCACTACTCCAACAGCGACGCGTCAATACATCTAGCCGGGAGTCGGACAGCTCCGGAAACACCATTTTACAAAAGAGCGTAATGATTTCTGGGCCTAAATCCTCGTATGGCTCGACGCCACGCGTCATGTTGTAGATGATCGAGCCAAATGCAAACTGCTCGGTCCCGGCTCCGTAAAATCGGTGCTTTGGAGAGGACCACGGCGGTGGAAGTCCGGGATCTATATCACCAATCTTGGCACAGCTGTCAAAGTCGACCAGCTTCAGGTGGTCGTCATTCTCGCGGCCGAGGAGGATATTTGACGGGCGCAGATCGCCCTGGACTAGCCCGAGGGATTCTAGCCAAGCGAGTGCGCTGGACAATTCCGCAGCCCACTGTCCAATCTTGGCCGTCGGCTCCAGACGCAAAACTTCAAAGCACTTGAGCGTTTTGGGGTCTTGGCGCCGATTGTTCCGCAGGCGATAGTCGAGACAGTCGGGAATAGACTGCATAAAGTGTGCGTAGGGGAGCCGGAGAAAGCTCTGAACAAAACGCGGGGGAGGGCTGCTTCGCTCAATCAGCTCGTACGTTTCGTTTTCGCGGCGAAACTCGTCGTCCCGGCCTGTGCAGAGGTATTTGAGCGTGATGCCTGGCGCGACTTCAAAAACCCATCCCGTCGCGCCCTTGCCGAGGAACTTGCATTTGTTAAACAATGAACGGGGAAGCACTTGTTTCCAAGCATCTGACATGGTGGTGATTATGGGGGCGATGGATTTTGGCAACGTGAAAGGGTCATCTTGGGGAGCGAGAGGGGTAAACGGGTGCGGATTGAGTCAGGGGTAACAGATAATATGAATGAGCTCACCTGACTAATCAGCCCTACGACCTCGTTGTCACACAAGGCTGCAGGTGCTTGATGTGGTTGCAAAGCGAGATTAACACTGGTAGGCAGTGGTGGTAGTAAATACCAAGAGAGCAGAGCAAAGATATCTATATGCGGCGTGTTAACATGACCTTCCGCAAAGGTTCAATTGAGGCTGACAGACACGGTCAAAGTGGCGACGATCTGAACATTGCCTAGGACCCCGGCTCATCATAGAAGAGACGAGAAAGAAGAAAGAAAGCTGCCTGATCAAAAATATTTTTGGGCACGGTAATCCGTATACTCAGCCTCGTTCACCACGACACTACAAGCTAACTGGAGATGCCTCAAAGTCCATCGATCCCTGGTAGTGCATCAGCAGCCGACTCTCTGCTCCTGATGGTTCTCGCTTGGCACCCGTAAAATACAAAAAACTCCAAAATACCATAAAAACATGGGGTGCATTTCTAATTACATCTCAAATCCGACAATTTTCTGCTCTTGTGCTTTAGCTGCGTCTTCACGGGCCGCTCCCAACCTCCCCAACTCTGCCGTAGCCTTCTCCACCGCAGCGGTGGACAGCGACCCAGTACGTGTAGGCTCCATAGGTACCAATAAGCGCTTTTTTGGTCGTTGGTGTGCTGGCGCAATGGGAGCGCGTAGTCCTCCTAAGACTAAGGTTGAGGGTTCGAGTCCCTCGTACATCGGAATCGTAGTTTGACCGCGACTTTTTTGGCTGTCATTGCAACGCGTCAATCCCCCCTCTACTAATTATTTTTGCACCCTTGTCTACTGAACTTATGCATTTATTCTATACCATCCTAAATATCTATAGCCCATGTGTTTCTGGCAACACGTCTATAATCTCGGCGACGCAGCTAGTGTAGATTTATGCTCGTTGTCGGGTGAAAGCACATAGATCGGGTGATGAAAAATGATCACATGGAAAGCATGCTTCCATGTTCTTTACTCCGCTGATTCATAATTAAATCGATGTTTCCATTCACTCTCCATTACCATTACGCCGTTTGCTAGTCCGTGTTTGTCGCTTGTTGTTGCTGCTCTGTTTGCAAAATCCGTGCCTGCTTAGACTATTTATCCAATCTTAACCATACATCTTTGTATTAAAAAACAGAAAATTCAAAGGCTTTTAAAGAAAGAGGCTCAGGCATGTATCATCTCTCCGGCAATTTGTACTTGGACGATCCACGTCCTGGCTCGCCCTTATCTCGACGAATACAGCGCTTACAGCCATACATCGATGAGCTCAAGTTTCGCCAGACGTGCGAGTTCGCAGCAAATGTGCCTCGAGTTTGGGCGGACATGACGCCCTTTTTTTAGAGTTGGGATCCCGCTTTTGGAGGCAGACTTGCGGAGCGCTGGCCGCTAGCCCCCCTCACCACCATGAGAATCCAGCAGCCAGGACTTGGTTCATGGAAAGGTTTGACTCGACTGCGCCATGCGAAGAATACGGATCGGTAACACTGAAGTTTGAGTCGTGCAAGTGACAAGCGAGGGGTGCCTTGAGAGGCCCATCCGGCGGAATCAAAAATCGAATCTCCCGTTTCTGACCATGAGCTTCCCAGGCCGCTACTTGATGATGTGCGACTTTTCGAAATGCAGCAAGGTGATCCCATTCTTTCCATAGAGCAATTTTTTCGTAAAGTGTACTTCCAAGTAAATCTCTCATCTGATATGCATCGCGAGGGTAGTATTTAGCGCGGCAAAGGACATAGTCCGCTTACACCAGCGGCCTTGTTTAATAACCATAGACTTAATTTTGTTCAACCATAAACTTAATCCAGTGTAGCATAGTCTGCCCGCGCCCTTCGTGTTGGACTTGTCATGCCGCCATGACGCCCACAGGGTACCCCATCCTCATTCGTGTCTGTTGGGGCTGTCAAGTACGGACACTTGCCCTCAGTGCGACTATTGTTTTAAATATAGTAATAGCATTCCCTCACATTACCAGTGGAGTTGCGACCCCCACGCAACGGTCCGTCGTCGCATTAAGCGAGTCTGTGGGTCACCTCGTTCTCACCAACCAGTGCAACCTCTTGATACGATGCTGCGTCTCAGCTGTCAAGTTGTCCAAATTGAGCCATGCTAACGGCGCTGCGTTTGAGATGGCCCTTTCATCACCACAGGGCGCCTGAAACCGCGCGGGTCTCGCGAGTCAGCTCGCTGAAGTTTGAATACCATGTTAGTACGGCGTTAAGCATACGCGCACACCATGATTTTTCGGACATGTTGTCTGCTAACGTTATTACAAGGTGCCCCGATAAGGTCCTTCTTTTTAAAAGCCGTCCGATGAGTCAAATGTTATTCTCGCACAAACTACCCGCCCAAATTCCGATTGTTCCGTGCCTCTGATACTAGTTAGTCCAATGACCCGATGGAATGTCTGCGCGGGAGCCCCGGTGTGTTCTGACAGACAGGCCCATAGGGCGGATTTTTGTCTGTCCATGTGTTTCATCATTATTTCAGTGTCATTGTCTTTGTCTGAACATCTTTAGGATATTATGCTATACTGAAAAAGTTTAATCCCAGCACAGCTGAGCATGTCAGAGACCATCGTTGGCCTATGCGTCTAGCTCAAAACACGTCTCTTGAATACTGGCTCGAAGTAATATCATTCAATTTAGGCAACAGCTTGTGGACATGCATAAACGGTGAAATACTTGAGGGCGAGGTTGTCGTCCCCACCCCATTCTCTTGCCGAACAAGCCGGTGAAGAAGGTCAGGGGCAGGAAATCCCTCTCCCCAGTGGGACACAAAGGGCGCTATCACTACGATTAAAGGTCTAGTTAAATTATAATATATATCAACGCTTGAAATACCTCTGCTAATGAATATATCTCCATGATGACATTATCAAGGCACCCACGCATGGGAAGCTATCTCAGTGCACGCTAGCTAATAAGCCCGCTAGCTAATTAGCCCGTTAGGTAGAAGCCAGCCAGCTATCCAACCGACGAGAGAAACAGCAATCGTTGGACAGCTTCAGACAAGTCGGCTAATAAGGTGTCAATCTACGCCCGAGTCATGACTGGCTGGTGGAATACCCCAATCGCCTGTAATTGTGTCAGGCGGCTAAAGTGTCAAAGCTACGGAACGTTGCACTTGCCAAGACCATTGGAATATTCCATGCTGCTCAACAAGGTGCTGGAACCCGTGTCCATAGCCACCCCCTTGCGTGTGTTAGATCGAGACTGGTCCGACGCAACGATGTGTAAGCAAAAAGAACGCATGCTGAACAGTGCCCGAGGCCTGGAATGTACCCTTAAGTTAAGTTATTATTATTAAGGTAGGGCTGAGTCTCCGTATGCTTAACTGCCCAATGGACCGCCTCCTCGCTCCCGTGTGTAGCCGCTAAGTACCTCATGCCCTGCCACCCAGTTGCTGACTCGATTTTCTACTCTCTTGGTGAGCGGCAGTTAATTCTATGGGTATCCCTGCTAATTAAGTGACCAGTCTTCGTCTTATAATATGCCCGACCTTCACACTAGTATTATTATAGGCAGCGTATCAACAGCACAGCCGCATCTCTCGTGTCATGGAGCTATCGGATTCGCCGGTGCTCATAAGTCATTGAAGAAAAGTTATGACTTTCGATGTATTTAGGTCTTTTATTCAGTTTAAAGCCGCATTCGGTATATATTTGGTATCCATCATTTTTTATATAAAGCCGCATAGATACCACCTAGGTGAACAACTCAGCAGCTTCTTCCCAGGACAATCAGAAGAACCAGCCTCCGATCTTTGCATCTACATTACCTACAATTCCGGCATCACTTTCAAACCAACTCAGACACATCACTCTACCATCATGCTCACCCTGTCCCTTCTACTCGGTGCCGCCGCTGGCGTCAACGCGATTCTCGGTGGCGAAGTGATCGGTGTCAAGGTCGCCGAGGGAGAATACATCTGCGCAGACGACTGTGCTTACAAGGGTGCCTTCCTTGGTCAGAGGGGTTTCTATTGCCCTCTGGAAGAAGTTGTTCGCAGAGTGAAATCAGACGGCACTGACGATAGCTGGTTTCCATACCAGTGCGCCGGAGATAAACTACCAAACGGCTACACCGAGCGCCCCCGCCGCGAGGGAGAAGAACCGGGACAGTGCTATTCGGTGGATGGGGAATTTGAATGCCTTTCAAACAGAAGTCTTGGAGGACCCAAGAACCCCAAGACCATTGAGTGGTCAGAACTTGCCGAGCAGCTCAAAAAGGCCAAGTCGCAGGACGAGCAGAGCTCTCCGGAGAAGACCTCTCCCGAGAAGCCTGTTGACTGCTCCGCCGAGGCCTCGAACGCTTTCAACAAATGTCAACAAGAGCCAAAGCCCTCATTTGACAAGTGCAACCAGAAAGGCATTGAGGCCGCAGAGAAATGCCGTAAGCAGTAATATGCAGCAGGCAGGGACCATGCCCATTCACGTTTGAGACGTATTTCTTGACAAGTCTCGAGTATTAGAGCTACACGCAATCAACTTGTTAGTTATGAGCTGTGTTAGAATTAGCGGATGACGGCTTTGCTTTTTAACAATACAATGATCATATTCCGTGCCCTCTTCTATATGTATAATAAAAGATGAAAATAAATGTGGTACTTCAGTCGTGATTTGATCCAAATGTGTGACTAATTCCTCGGTTACTCGCTGTTGGGTTCGACTAGCTGCGACGGCGTACAGTAACATGGCATGTGTAGTTCTACCACTGATAGACAACGTATTTATGCATAGATACTATAGAATGTGGGCCAATTGGATGGGTTCGTGCCGAAGCAGTGCACAACCTTCTAGGCAACACTTGGTAGTTTTGGTAAAGCAGATACTTCCCTCATTGCGAGGTGAGAATTACAAAATCATTCACATATCAGAGTCCATATACAATGTCTCTGTAAATGACCTGCATCTAATTTCCTGACCTAGTCAACTTATACCTGCTTCCATGCCTGTGACTCGGCGCAGCTTCGGACGCCATCATGACTAGTGATGCCGACTCGAGTTCAGAGAAACAAAACCCACGTTACGCCTACAGACTCTTGGGTGGTCTACGGAGCTTTCCAAGAATAATCGCTCATGACTTGTGCTTTCGTGAGCCCTAGAAGCGTCGCCATGAACTTAGAAATGCCGTGTTGCGCTCAGTGCTAGTCTATCCTACTCGCCTACCCTTGATCTCAAGCCATGGGCACGCACCCGATCATAACTTGAGATTGATGTGATTCTTCAGTGCAATAGATGCAGAGGAAGCTCGGAGAAAGAAATTATACACCTAGGTGTGGAAATTAGTTAGCGACTCTTCGAAATGTCCCAAATCACGACCGAATGGGACCCTGGCAGGTAGCTCGGCGGTAGCCACGTCGATCTTGGACTCAGTTCCTCCTCGCCACTATTCGCAAGGCAAGTAAACAATGAGACACAATATTCGTGTTTCTCGAGGAATACCGTAGATGCAGTATCGATTGAAATTATCCTCTTCTGTGGCCAACTTCTCTCTTGGTCATCGGATTTGCGAGCGCGGCGCAGGCCAACGCCGTGCGGTCTCGGGTGGGTGCCACCATCAAGCGCGTCAAGCGAAACGAGGCTATTTCCGGCGTCTGCAAAGGCAGGGTGGCGCAGGCGGGTCTTGTGCAATTCCTCTCCTTGAGGTGTAATGACAAGGGGAGCTTCTGGAAAAACAGGCGGAGCATAGCGGCTACGCATTATTGGCTGTTTCTTGACAAGTTGCCTCGCGGCCTGTGACTTGACCTGGTGGGCAAGCGGCTTACGTGAGTGTCTGTCAGCCACTTAGTCAAGGCCTTGGCGTAAGAGAAAGCAGCGCAAGATGTGACGGGAGATTGGGTACGCGGCAAAAGATGAAAGTTGTTGAGTTTCCAAACGGTAATCAGGTGGACCATCTGGTTAGACCAAGCTTGGGGCGCACCAGCCCTCCACGATGGCCAGTGAATAACCAGGAGTATACACCAAGATGCCTCATAACAGTTGAAATGATACTTTAAAGATACGCCCAGATAAGACTAGGATTAATGCAAATTTGGAGCCGCCAAAAAAATTGGGCCGAGCATTTGTCAACGTAGAAAGCCAACCCCGAACAGTGCATGTCAGGCATTCTTAAGATCGAGACCTAGCGAATAACTTTGGGTATCGAAACTGTAGCTTTCGCTTGCCTTGCCATGAAGCCAGGGAGAATGGATTGGGTCTTAATGCACATTATAGATCTGTCGCTCAAAGAAAAGGCTCAATGCCGGACCAAGTCTGGTGGTATAAGCCAGCCTGGGCGGCCAGAGGAGCCGCAATCGCCGCTGCAATCACAAGTCTTGTTCTGTTCCGTAACCCCGCACATTCTATGTTCTTCCTGGTGTGCTTTTTATGGAACTCTCTCCGGAATACTCTCTTTCCCTTTCCGCAAAACTGACGATTGTTGGTCCTAGCTTGAAAAATCCCGAACTGGGTGCGCAGACGTCTAGCAGGTGGCAATCTCGTCCTCGATCCTCCGTATCTTATAGGGCAGAGGGACTGACTAGCTACGGCGCTTCCCCGTGCGTCAGTGCCGGTGCGGCGTGCTCCCGCCCTCGGCGAATCCCAGCGCTTAAATAGCGAGGACCCGAATCTGACACAACGCCCCTGTCTGTCACCCCATCTCGCTTGACAGATCATTTTTGGTTTTGCTGCTCTGCGCCGTATGCCAAGACGAAAACTATCTCGGAAACCAAGGGAATACGCGGACAAGCAATGGCTATAGACCAGGATGCAATTCAATATACAGTATCATGGACTTTGTAGGGGCTGGTGATGCGACAGAGCCGTTCAACACGCTTGCTCTTTGAGGGACTCAAAACTTACATGGGCCACACACTTGCGGTCAACCTGTGATGCACAGGTCCCGAGTTGACCAATAATTTTGCAAAAAAAAAATAGTGTTTGACGGAATAATATCCTAGCGAAGCGCGCTTCTGAAACAACAGCAACAAGTCACCGCCAGCCATTAAATCGATGTGTCCTAAATGTATGCCAAGACACGCTCGTATCAAGAACGAGAAGGGCTCCGCTCGTTCCTCACTCCGCGTAAAAGCCTGGAGGTATTAGAACATGTGTCGATTGTATACGAAACGCATAAACAGCTATCTTTCATTATTTTCATAGGGCTAGTGGATAGTTATCAAGATGTATTGTCAATAGAGTGATCGGGCGGACACGATGGTCTCGATAACCTTATACGGCACCCACTGTAAAAGCGGGTGCGGGCGCCGGAGCGGGCACCGGAGCGGGCCGTTTTTCAGCAGTCTCAGGGCAGCAATTGCCGCCAATTGCCAAATAGTCCCATGCAGCATCAAATGCCGGCATGACCACTCAATTCGGTGTCTACCAAGGTTATTAAGCCAGTATTACTGAAACGCTTACTTGCCGACCTTCTGAAAGTGGTCACGAATCATGTCATTCGCATCCTCGGAACATCTAGATTCCACGGGCCAAGCATTGGCATGCAGTGCTCGGCAAAATATTGAGGCTCCTGTTCAAGATTCTCGGCAAGTATAGGCTGTATAGCCAGATCGCCGCTTGCTGAATCTCGGCAGATGAGCAACTCTTTTGCGCCTTCCGAGATCTTGGCGGCGAAGCAGTCGAGTCATGGGCCTGATGTTGTGTCTGAGAGACCAAATCCAGAGGTATATAAGCAGCTGCCTGTTCCGCGAAAAAGCCACAATTTTGATTCAGTCTTCATCCAACCCAATACGCTGAGATCACTCGAAAGCTACATTATATTTTCAAGATGCAATTCGCCACTTTGCTCATGTTTGTTTCGGCCGCCGCCGCCGCCGCCGTCCCCATCGGTGCGTTGGACACATTGCTTGAGGGACAAGATTTGAACTAATGAATACTCAGATGACAACGCCAAGGTCGATGGGCACGTTGCGCCTGCTCATGTTGAGAGAAGCCCTTGCTGGTGGGACGGGAAGTTGTGGCACGATTGCGCCAAATAGCTCGAGTTCCTATAACTAGTCTGCACGAAGAGTCGAGTGATTACTTGTACTTGACGCCGCAACTGATTTACGGCCGACTGAGTGATGTTGACAGGCATCTTTGATGCATTAGACTTATTATAGTCTCTATGAGAGCTTCTCTCGGGAACACGATATATAAATCAAATGAGAAATTGCTACACAATCTCGTATCTTGAGAAAGACGCCACTGGAGTTAGTTGACAACGGCTTTTGTTGCCGTCTGGGGTTGTATTTCTTCCCTTGGATTGTTTTTCTTCTCCCGTAATCTTTCCCGTCTTCCTCTCTGGCCTTCTTCTTTCATTCCGTCATCTTCCCTATCTTGCTTCTCTCACTATTACTTTTCTCACTATTACTTTCCTTTCTATCTTCTTCTCAATACTTCATGTTGGTCTCGACAATTAATGCTAATTCCCTTCACAGCTCACACCGAGGAGCCAGGCTATTGGTCAGCCGCTACCCGACACGTACTAGAGCGACAAATAAAATACAAAATTTCCATTTACTATTTATCATCAACTACGGAAAATGCGGGCACGTGGCCGTGTGACGGAGAGCTGCTATTTAGTATTTAATGGTGTCCGCCGTTAGGTACCTCCCTTGCTGCTTCAAATGGGCACAAGGACAAGTACCTCCTCCACCGTTGTCTTGCCCGCGTGCCCTGTGCGTCATCGCTCGGCCACATGGATTTGGTGGTGGCGGCCTACACCAATCCTGTCATATGGGTCCTGGCCAGTTGTAAAGGACTGAATCAGCCGATTCTCCCGAGACAATCAGCTCCTGCAATCGTGATTTTCCCGTATGTTTTGCCTCGACTGGTGTCGCTGCTGATTTCTCTCATTTGCCCGACGTACAGCGTCGTCACCCCGCCATCTGAGAACCCTTCTAAACCCCGCTCAAACGGCCCAAAAAACAAAACCAGCCCAACCGCCTTCCTGCATCTCACGCTGCCTGCTTTCTCGAAATTTATCCCGTGTGCACCTACAAGCATATTTACTTCTCCAAATTGGGTCTCTTCTGCGTCTGCGCAGATTCACATCAGACATGGCTTCCGCCGTCGACGACTCCCCCATTCATACGCCGCCCGGCCCCGATGCGCCCCGGCCCAAAGGTAAGAGCGACAGAGAAACTTGGCTGGACTTCGATAGTTGTCCCACCGATGACCGATAGTAACCCGACCTCATCAGGTATCCTTAAGCATTCCGGTACGCATCGGGCATCTTCGACCGATGAGACGCCCGCCTCTAGACCTATTCGTCCGCGTGCCATGAGCAAGGAAATCACCCTCGAAAATACAAACTACAACGCTGGCCATCGCCGCTCGTCATCCACCGCCCGCATAACAGCCTCTCGTCGCCAGTCGGCCACTAACACTGAGTCGGCCGAGCCTTCACAGCGCCTTAAGTGGGACGAGGTCAACCTGTATTTGACGGAGCAGGAGCGCTCATCGACGATGAAGATTGACGAACCCAAGACGCCCTACGTGAAGCACTATGATCCCGCCGAAGATCCGTCCGACGACGAGTACCAAGGCGACACGGCCGGCACACAGGGCGCCCAAGCTTCTCTGGAGAATGTTCAAGGTGTCCCTAAAGCTCCACGCGCTCGCGCTGAAGATGAAATTCCGGGCCTTTCACTGGGCGAACCAGAGGAAGATATTCCGGAAGCGCAAGGCTTCGAGCCGGGTCCATATAACTACGGCGATGATGCGACCTCGCCCAAAGCCCACTCGGAGAAGAGCGTGCATCTGGACGAGGACACCGCCGAGGACGCGATGGAAGACGCCTCCCCAGAAGACGTCGAGAAACACCACAAGTTTGAAGAGCTCCGCAAGAAGCATTATGAGATGCACAACGTAGCATCACTACTGGGCAACCCGGAATGCCTCCCCGACGATGAAGACGACGAGGAGGAGGAAGAAGAAAAGGTGGTCCCTCCCGTTCCACGCATTCCCAACGGCCTTTCATAGTCGTTGGCCATGTAATTGCCTTTTGTTCAGTGTGTATCCTGGCGTTTTGCATGTTTTGGGGGGCTTGCCTTCTTGCTGTGTTATTTTTAAGACAAATGGCCACTTCGGTGCCCATGTACTGCTACTTTTTAAATATGAAGTTCACGTGTGCTCGTTAGCAAATGTAACAATTTTGATTACCAACAATTGTGATTGCGCCCCCAATGTGTGTATATAGTAGTAATTCGATAATTGTCTTTACAACAAGCCTTTGCGTGCCAATTCGACCTTTCGCGCCGCCTCGCCGTCCTTGAAGCCTCCTCTTGAGATGCAGAGGCGTTTACCCTCCCCAATTTCGAATTTCTCCTCGTGTTTGTCCCAAATGCAGGGACAGTGGTGTGGAAAATGTACGCACGCGAGCGAGTCGGGACACAGGTACTTGTCGCAGACGGCTATATAGCAAATCAGTAAAGAATTCACCAAACGAGAACCTCAGAATTCGAGGTTTCAATATGCTACGGGAGTCGTAACTTACAGCCCTCGTAGCGCACGTGATATTGTGAAGCATCACTCGGGTTGTTCTGTTGCTGGTGGTGATGTTGACCATGCTCCTGCTGGCCAAACATTTGGTCGAAGAAGCCGAATTGGGCGCTCGCCAGTGATAATAGCGACAGAAATGCTATCAGTAAGCGCATTGTGATAAAATAATTTTGGCGACTTATTTTAAATCACAAAACGACGATAATCTGTGCAATATTCAATAGTTATGCAAAAGTCAGCATGCTGTCACTGATGTGTTGCTGGCCACTTTGCATGGCGTATCGATAACTGTGCTGCATGACTAAGCCAACTCAACTCCAAATTTGAGAATCGCCCAAGTCGAGCTTCAATTCGCAGACGCCCCCATAAAAGTCACCTCGTCAGCATCGATTGGCAGCGCAATGGCATTGCGGTTTCTCTCGGCCCAAAGGCCGTCGCTGACAGCGGCTTCTACTTTGTCAAGACTGGCCGGCATCACGTTGCAGCCGCAGCTCAGTCATGCCGTCGTCCAGGGCCAGAGATACGCCTCAGTCAAGGCGCAAGGAGCGTACAAGCAAAAGCCTAAGCGAGGCATTCCCAAGAAGCTAGGAGCTAAGCGAACTGGAGGTACGTCAATCGGGACTCTATCTGGATGCAATTGGAGCATCGAAAGCCTAGTACGCATCTCAAGACTGGAAAAACTGACTCTCCCTCGTCAGACCAATTCGTCATCCCTGGCAACATCATCTACAAGCAGCGCGGAACGCTCTGGTGGCCCGGCGAAAACTGCAACATGGGCCGCGACCACACTATCCACGCGACAGCGACCGGCTACGTCAAGTACTACCGCGATCCGGCCCGCCACCCCGACCGCAAATACATTGGCGTCGTCTTCGACAAGAAAGACACCCTGCCGTATCCCGCGCACGCCGAGCGCAAGCGACGCCTCAATATGACGGTGCATCCGATCCGCGAGGCGCCCGTCAAGCCCGAGCTGTCGGCATCGGGTATCCCCTTTGAGGTGAGGCGCGTGCAGGCTGGCGAGCCGGACCGCCTGCTCAAGCTGCGCGACGACTACAGCTACCGTGAGGACAACTGGCGCATCGGCCGGCTGGTCAAGACAACGGGACTGAAGCTCAAAAGGTTCCGCACCCGAAAGCAGTACCTCCGCAACAGGCGCTGGCGCCGTGAGAGGGAGCTTGCGGGCCAGCGCCAGGCACAGACGAGACGCGCTGAACAGGGTGGCGATGCGTACAAACCGGGCAAGAAGGTGGTGAATAAGAAGGCGGCCAAGAAGGCCAAGGCCAAGAAATGAGAAATACGTGTACAATAGAGAACGGTCCTGGGATAGGACAGAGATCTGTATATTACCAAAACCTTGAATTTTTCGCAAGACCACAGCGGATCTTCAGTAAGCTGCGAATTTTTTCCACGCATGTATCTCAAAACTTTATTGAAGTCCCTGCTCGAAAATTATCATGTATGCATCAATATGAAATTTTCAATCAGCACATGTTGGCCTTCATAATCTGCGTTCACGGTGGTAGTTAAATTACTGTCCGGCTGTTCTTGCTTGTGGATCCAGACTGCTCTGGCTTGTGCTCCATGGTGCTGTGACACTCCTGCGCCCATCCAAACGCGTCGCGCTCGCTCGTCTTTGTGTCCAGCACAAGTGACGGCCTCAATCGCAATTAAGCGCACATTCCTATCGTGGCAGGCGCTCATTCAACATATACTTGCGTCAATAAAAAAGACCTCATTATCAAGTCTTTTCACGCCACAACTAGTGGCTTAACACCTACCTACGAAAGTCGAACTAGCCAACCCGGCACCTCGCCATCACCGGTATGTCTGTATGACGCCACGACGGCCAGCTTGATCGAATTGTACGGGCATTGACGATTGGAAAATGATGCCGTCACCGAAACCTTCCGGCTCGCGGGCCGTGAGTCGTGTGCCGCTGCCGGATCCGCGACCTGTCCCAAGGACAGTCAGCGAGGTGCCACTGCCTTCATATGTGCAGCCCCAAACCCCAGTGAGCAGCGCAAGCAGCAAGCTAATGTCGCTCAACTCGACCATCATGGCTGCTCAGCGCGAGTGGGAGCAGAGAAAAGAGGTTCGCGGTCAATTCAGTAGCAGCAGCACCGACTCCGAGTCCAGCGACTCGACGGCTTCGGACGACAAGTCTAGCCGTGAATCAACCAAAGGTGAGTGGTTGCGAGTGGCCATATGTACTTGAGGGCAATAGAAGAAGAGATTCTTCCATAACAGTTCTGATCTAGATACAGAATTCGCCTTGACAAACTCATCCGCGAGGCCTTTCACTGGTGAAAAGCGTAGTCCCAGCAATGCAGCGCTTGACGCTTCATCAAGGCCCACAAAGCGCACGCTTTCCACATCAATGGAAGAATCATCAGGGCCTTCTTCTTCCAGAATCAAAATCATTGATTCTGCATTGAAAGTACTGCAGAATACGAGTGAGGTTGAAGTACGAGCTCATCTCGGGGATGTTCACTCCCGAGGCGCATGGCTAACGTTTAACCACAACGACGCCATCGCTACTCGTGCTGATGGAATGCTCTATGATTACTATTATGGTTTGTGCAATACCGTATTTGCTCTTTGTTGAGCAATAAGCACAAAGCTAACGAGTGTCTGTGCAGCTGCGAAGGGTAGGGTGGAAAGTATGAGCGGCGCCCTCATTCCAACAAACTATCGACTCGACCTCTCATCCCCGTTTCCTTACGTCTGTCCAGACATAGCCTGCGGTAAATCTTTTGATAGTGCAAGAGCGCTGGGGGGTCATTTTTCAGCAGCACATAAAGGTAGCGCGTATAACGACAATTGCGACGGCACTTTTACGAAAACTGGCAACTTTAAGAGAGTTCATGGAGAGAGTTGGCGGGCCATTGTGGTATCTCGAGTCAGCGCGACCGGAAAAGTCGAGGAGGGTGCGTATGTCGATAAAAACTTGGAGCTGTTTACTCCGGAGCATGTGGCCTTGACACGCCCTGATCCTTTCACGTACGTGGGTCAATTCACTGCACGCGGGAAAGGCTACTTTGAGTTTTTACGCTCAGCACTCGTTCGAGAGCTCGCTCAGCTCCCAAAGCGACGTCAGTTGCCCCAATCGTGGATCGACTTCTATAAGAAGAAGCCCGTGAGTATAATCATATTTGGCTTCGCACTCGCATACGTCACTGGAGTAGAAGTGTTTGGTACGGATGCCTGCAACGCCTCGTTGGGTGAAACCGATTACAGGTTGTCAGACTGCTCCGTTGCTGTACCCTTTGAGCTCTCAAGAAGGCTAAAGGACTTGCACTTCCCTGAAAATAGCTGTGTGGGCTGCTATTACGCTGCCGAGGTCCATGAGCGGGCGAACAATTGCTCATGGGCGACTAGGCCACGGGCTTTCCTCGACCGATACGCGAGACGTGTTGATGGGCTTGAAGCCTCAGAAGGAGAAGAAGAAGAAGAAGAAGAGGAAGAAGAAGATGATGATCCATTCGCTGAGCCGCTGCTTGCAGATGAGACGGCGCAAAAACGGCGAAGCGCAAGAGCTGTTGAGGCCGTCATCAAAGCTGGAAAAGCAGACATTCTCGAGCTACCACCTCCGGATGCTACATCGCGCGCGAGGCAAGACACATCTGCCGACTCAACCACGGCATACAATAAAGGAAGAGCAAACGACGCTGCGGTGCGACAGTCCTTGGAACAGCCATCGACTCGATTTGTCTATAGCCAGAGTCGCGCATTGACTGAGCCAAAGACGGTCCAAGATGGCCCTCGGCCGGCGGAGTCATATCACCCTCCTCCGTCTGGCCGTATGACCAGATTTGCAGCGTCATTGAAAAACTCGACAGAGTCATTTTCTCCTGGGCCGCCAACTCGGCCTGGCCACTCGGCTCAGACTCCTCCGCCGCAACTTGAGATGGAGAGCTGGGAGGTTGCACCCGGTCGAATGGTTGACGCAGGAAACGGAGAAAGTATGTCGGGTTCACATGATCCCTCTTTTTGTTACTAATAAGCTTTTTCCCAGACATCGCTTACTCCAATGCCTATCTTAATGGGCGCGAGCCGGTTACAATCTCCGAAGACGTTGCTTTCAACGTCATTACGATCAAACCAGGTGACAAGGTTAGGTGGGAGGCACACGACTCGCAACTCCGGACATGCTCTGTGGCGTCGGGCAAGATCGAGATGACGATAGGAGCCAAGAAATTTGGCACAGGACCCAACAGCCTCTTCATCATCCGGCCCGGCGAGGCGTGTGTCGCGACTAACAAACTATACATTGATGCAACAGTTCATTGCACGACAGTGAAAAGCTACTCGCTCTTGTCTTGAGCAGTCCATCCATTCTCAAAGTCTTGTATCAACAGAATTCAATATTGTTTGTTTTGGTGGTTTTCCTTTGGCTTTCCTCGGCGCGTGTTATCTGGGATCTTTAGGAGCATCCATCTTACCCGGGTATTTGGGCCATGCGACAAAAGCACATGCATATTACGATGGGGTACTAATGCCTCAACTTGACGCTTGCGGTTCCTCTGAAATTTATACATAACCTCAACATTCATTGCGAAAATAACAGAAGATGCTTTTACTCACGCTCCTCGAACTTTTCGGCAGCTGCACACCATCTCCGATGTGGTGTCTGCAGCTAGCGCCATCACACCGAGCGGTTGCAACCATGTGAACGAGTCACGTACAACCTAACTAAGTAGTTAGTTAGTGGTGTCGGTGGGCAGGGTTGACACACATTTACATGGCAACCTGTTTGAGGAGCCGTGTACTAATTCTTTGGATACAGGGAGGGAATAGACGTCACGCAACTCAAGACCCGACCGACATGACGTCTTAACACTTTTTGATTAGTTCCAGAGCTATGGGGCTTTCACTGCGGCATTCGGCGGACTTTTTGCAAGGTAGCCTTCGATCTGGACATGTATTGGCAGACTGCGACCGTGACAGGCCTTTTCGGCGCGACATAGGCCATGAGACAGCATGACCAGCTGACTGGTCGGGAAGATGCGACGACGAGCCTCAAGGGGCGTCTGCATTCCTTAAATTGTCGGCGTTCTCGATCCAGCTCATGCATTTACCGGCTTGATGTATTTCGTCAATTTTTACCATCGTTCTCGTCCTTTTTCGTTCTTGCACTCACGATCGTCACTTACACCACTGATACGGGCCAAGATAAAGCCAGCCAGGATAGCTTCGAAACTGTCATGAAGAGTCAGCCATGCCGAAAACCAAGAAATTCGCCAACATCGCCTCAGCAACTTTTGCGAACCCACGTAACATCATGACGCCGCAGCGCTTGGCTCGTAAACCCAATCTAGTGGAGCGGCGTTTCTCGGCTCGAGAGTGCGACTCCAGCGAGAAAGACAGCTGCGAGAAGGCAGATGCTACTGGATTTGAGAAGCTAGAGACTCCTGAGCCGCTGCGTGCGCAAGAAAGCGAATATGCGCAGTTTGTTCTCGACCCAGCCGGCGACTTCACCTACGACATTACTACGGTCGACGTCGTCACAGTTCCGTGCCCCGGCGGCGATCGATTTCGCACATGGAACCGGGAAGGACTTCTCGGCCGCTACTTTGGCGCGCCGTCGATGCGCGACGCTGAGGGCAACAGCAGCAGCGAGCACCCGTCGACGTCCTGGGTTCGCCAGGGACTACGCCGTGAGGCCGACAAGGCGCGCATTCTGCTCTATGCCCACCCGCAGCCAGTCGAGGGCACGACGCTGCACTGCCTCGCCGAGGAGTTCTTGCAGGCGCTACACAAACTGCGTATGCGTGAAGGCCTGCCGCGACGGCCGCTGCTTATCCTGGGTCACAGCCTCGGTGGCCTTGTGGCAAAGATGGCGCTGGTGCACGCGAGTCGCGACGACAGGTACCGGGATGTGCTCGACGAGTGCTACGGCGTCGCATTTTTTGGTACACCACATCAGGGATCAAGCTACTTTGCGATGCGATCCCTTGCAGCGAGCATACAACGCCTCCTGCAGCTGTCCGCGCCGCTGCCAGAGACACTGACGGCGGATGTGCGCGTGGGCAATAACTTACTGTCGCGCATTGATGAGGATTTCAAGGAGATTGCGAGTGATATGCGTATATGGACGTTTTATGAGACGATTGATTCGCGTTTGTCTGGGCGCGGTGCCGGGGCTGGTGTAGCGCGAACGGAGACGAGGACGAGTGGTAATGCTTCAGGAGATAGTGTCTGCTTCACAGCACCCCTGACGTCTACCAAATCAGCCATTCTAGGCATGAGGCAAGAGAGGATATATCCATTGCAGAGCGATCACGCCAACGTGGCATCATTTGGCCGACACAACGCTTCAACCATGAGACTTTTCCTCCGGCAAATCGCCGAGCAAGTCGAGCATGCCGATGCGAATATTGCTAGTAGCAGCAGCGGTCAGAGCACTGCACACTGGAATATGCCAAACCTCGAGCAAAAAGTCAATGTCGAGATTCATGGCTTCTTTGATGACCTCATGGGTGGCATTGGCATGACGGCGGTGCGCGCGTGGTCCACTCGACTTCCGTTGCGCGAGTTTCTAAGCAAGGGCCCCGAAGAATGCTTGGATGAGAGACTGAATGAGATGGATGGCTCACCAGGCCAGGGACAGTTCCTCAAATCTAGAGGCAGGACGTCGGTCGCACAATTAGGCGCCAGCGTCGAACACTCACCTTCGCCGTCAAGAGCCATCATCTCAGTGCCTCCCGCCATGACGATCAAGGACGCTCTGGGGATCGATAGCAAGATTTTTGAGACTATGTCGGCTGTTGTATCGATATCGCCAGTTTTTGAAGCGTTGAGCGGCCTTCGGAACGCTCCGCTAGCATCGACACCCAAATCCGCACCTGTCGGTCCGATCGCATCACCCCCTTTCTGTGCACCGTCACCGCCGAACCGCTACGCCGCCTCTGTTGCCCATCACGCTTCTCCATTCATTCGCGCGCAGTTGGAGCAGGATCTCGTCATTGATCGACTCTTGCCGCCTCTGCACGGTCGTAGAGCCAGCACGCCGGGCATATCCCTGAGCAGGTCGGCGAGCCTCGGCAGCGACGGGGCCTCGCGATTCAAGTATCGCGACTTTCCGCCATTTTCGACCCGCAGCCGGAGTACAGGCGTAGACGACGTGTTGAAAGACGAGGAAGATGATGTAGAGCCGTTGCCTGCGCTGCCGAAGAATATAGTGGGCATTCGTTCGGTCTTTGGTGGTGGACCTGGCAATGCAGGTGCCGGTGCCGGTGAACTTCTGAGGCCGGAGGCGCATGCAAAGAAGTTTACGTGGATTCATCTGCCATACAACAACCCTGCCTGGGTCAAGGTACGGAGAAGGATAACAAGAGTGGTCGGGTAGACAATTAACATGGCGTACAGAGCATCTTACAAACCCTACAAGCGTGTTCTGGAAAGAATCTTTCGCACTTGTATGGGCCGGATTTCTGGGCGACCAAGCATACCAGAGGGCGACATTCCCAGCATTATGCATATTTTGCAAAACCTGGCTGCTATTACACAGCACCACGAGCTTGTAAGCCGGCTCACTTTGGCCCTGTATTGAAAATGTTTTAACTATCACCTAACTAGTGTCACCACTGAGCATGTCGGCCGCCAGTCCTACCACGTCGCCATTTGCAGGCAACGAAGGCATGCACACTTGTCTATTCTTGCCGTACCTTCACTTTGATACCTACAAGCGCCTACTCAGACGTCGCAACTTGATCACACAACGCCTGGCTCAGGGTCGCGCGCGCCCAGTCCCCAATAATGTCGCCAAAATGGACTCGCTCGAGCTGCAAGTCATCTGGGACTACTTGGGAAATGATCCACCAATCAATTGTCGCCGCACGCTTGATCAGTTTGGATATCCGTCGTTACGCGATACGCGATCGCGAGACGACGATCAGATGCTGTACAAGCTGACCAAGGAGCGATTTGGCCTGAATGGACTCCAGCAACAGCTCCAGTCTCAAGGATCGAGCACTCGGGATGGATCTAGCCGCAGCGGTAACGAGAGCGGGAATACCGGATGGAAAGAGAGATTAACGCGTCTCAGAGGGCAGAACCAGGACCAGGGCGGTGACGAAGATGTCCTGAATGGCAATGTTCTCATGGTCGACCAGCTGTGGTTGTGGGTTATCGACACACGTGAGCGGTTTTTAATGTCCAAAGATGTTTTGGGTCGCTGACTGTTGCAGAAACTGTGGTCACTTTCTTCCCCAAACGAGAGGGAGACCCTATCGAAGGGCCGCTATTTCAACAAGCAGATCTACGGGATAGCATCTTCAACGAGGTCAACGTAGACGTCACTCGGCAGTGTGAGAGCGCCCTTGACCTAGCCGCATTGTCTGTGCTACATGCTGTGACGGTTCTTCTGGAACGCTCGTCCCATCCGGACCTCGAAGTGTTTCGCATTTTCGAGGAAGCAATCAGCGTCCTGGTAAAGAGGCTCCTCCTCCCCGAGCATCTCTACAAATCGTTCACTAATAGCGAATAGACCGAGAAGCTCACATTGTCCCTGAAAGAGTTCCGCACAGAGGGCGTGCGCGACAAGACCTTTGACTTTGAGCCAGTGGAGAATCGAATGCGCTTCATCCGGGCCCGTCACAAGGAGGAGGGCCGACGCGCCGAACGAGAGAACCGCGACAACACCTCTGCGCTTCTCGAGCTGCGTGATATCGGAGACGAGCTCGTTACACTGCTTCACCTCTTTGAACGCCAGAGCAAAGTAATCTCCTCTATGCATACCATCTACGCCCGCGCCGAATTACGCGAACATACCATCAACGGACGTATTTTTTTAGACGAGGCGTTGAAAAAGGTTACCGAGTACGTTGAACAAGTGGAAACAATGATTAGACGAGTCCACGACACAAGAGACGACTATGACAAGCTGCTGCAGATGGTTCAGCGGCAGGCACAGGTCGACGAGGTGCGTTTGAGCAGATTGCATGCAGATGTAGCTGGCGCGCAGAGCCGCAGCGTCATGATCTTTACCGTCTTCACCGTCATTTTCCTGCCTCTGACATTCTTTACCGGACTGTTTGGCATGAACACGCGAGAATGGGGTGGCGACAACAACCTCTCCCTCAAGACCATTGGCGCGATTTCGCTGCCGTCCAGTGTCTTCCTCATTGTCGCTTCGCTGGTGGTGGCCTGGAGCACGACTGTCCGCAGACTCTTTGGCTCCTTTCAAGAAGGCGTGCGGCGCATGCAAGAGTACTTTTGGGTATTCCTATGGGACCCGAGCATGCGGGCGCTGCATGCGCTAGCTGGGTATGTGTCGTGGGGTAAGGATGTGGAGAAGGAAGGCGAGACGGAGGGAAGCCAGTCGAGCGGTAGGGGTGGTGGTGGTAGTGGTGCACTGCGTAGAGAAGCGAGTGATTTTTGGGAGAGGCATCGTTTGGAGAGGGATAGGGCGTATAGGATCCCGCAGGTTAATAAGAGGGGAGTGCGAAAGGGATGGTCGGTGAGGACGAAGAAGGACAATAAGGCGAAGTAGCCTGGAGGTGTATGGGTAACTTTTCGCTTTGGTAATCTGTTTTAATCGCTTCATATATCATATTATGCAGTAAACGTTCCACCCTCGGTGGCGACCATGGGGATAGAGAGCTTTCGTTGGCTTCAGGGTGCCTAAAGCAACATCTTCCTCCCGAGTATCTCATTCACACTGATTTGAGAGTGCCGCTTCAGTGGAAGCTAGGGATGTAACTTGTCCAAGTCATCACATACGCCCCTTCTGGCAGGGTCCTCAGGCTCGAAATGGCCAGTCCCAGAATTACCAACCGTTATGCCGCGTACATTATGCTCGCGATACACAGGAAAGTGAGGTTCAGAGAGGTTGGAACTAGACCTCTTCTTTCGTGGGAAGACCAAGATCTTTGCGTTGTCCGTTAGCTTTTCGGTGGCACTACCCTACGCGTGGTTAGCAAGGCACTTAAAGTCCCTTGGAAAGCTTTTCGCTAGCTGCTGCTGCTACATGGTTTCCTCACTGACGAAAGCGAGCACCTTTTCCTCGTGATGTCAGTTCCTGGTCTTTTTTTAGGGTGAATGTCGTCTGAGGCACTTTTCATGGTTGAGAGCCATCCCTTTGACCGTGGGACAAGTTTTCTTCTTTCTTTTTCTTCTTTTTTTTTTTAAACTGACTGCTGTTGTTTGCCTGAGAAAATTGTGCTAGAGCAGACTCTTCGTCGGGAAGTTTTCTTGTAGCTGAGACACGCTCTTTCTAGAGCATCCTGGGCGTCCTGAACTGAATCTGCTTACGGTCAGGGTGGTACTCTTCAACAACTCTACTGCAGTCACCAACGAAGCATCGTGGGTCTCGTGCCAGCAGCGTGATCTGGGATAACTCAAATTTCCCAAGATGAGTTCTCTGGATCAACCGAGTTCTCCGGTGACGGACAAGAGACCACGACAGAGCAGGTGCGGGCCGTCCCGAACCGCCAACTCGTGCCAAGAATAAACAGAAACACAGCTGAAAGCTGAAGGCAAGACAAGCAGGTCTCATGGTTACGCTGGACGGGCTCTGACTGCATCTACTGGTAAAATAGGAAGCCAGGCCGCGTCACTTATAATAAGCTAGGCTGCATTAGCGCGCCCAAAATCGACAGCTCATTCAACCCCTATGCCCCTTTTGCGTGGATGGGCACCCTTGAGAAGGGTGGCCTCGGGGATTCATTGACGATTGGACGAAGAACTGTGGGAGCCCTTGTCTGGGAGCCCTTGTATCTCCTTGAAGTCGGGAGGTGACCACATACGCGGCCTGTAGCAATCGACATGCGGGAACAGCTTTGCAACTGAAGTCGCTGTAACCCTGACAGTATGGTGCGGCTGTCGAGGCCGGTTAGAACCCTTTACTCACAAGCTGTCAAGCTTCGCTTCCAATATATTGGATTCTATCGTCTCCGTGTACCAAAATTGTAATCTAACATGACGGCCGTTGTGTTTCTACGAAGAGCACTAGCCGGTGCGTGCTAGCATCCATCATCTTCAAGTGGACTAGACGGTCCATCATGCTCACAAGACATTTCCATCAAGGGGATATTTTCAACAGGCAGTTGCTCATATTTCGGCTTGTTTTGCTTATATCGCCTTGCCACATATCTCCCGCCCACCACCAGTACCGTCACAAGCACGACAATTACCGATATTGTAATCCACTTTCTCCAGGCTCGGAAGTAGTTTGGGTACAAAGCCATAAAAGCTGCTGCCGCCCACTGTAAAAAGTTCTTCTCCCCATGGCCGTCCGGAAAGAGACCTTTCCTCACAAGTCCTTTATACGCTGGACCTTGCGGTCCCGCGACGAACCGTTTCAGCCCTACCCAGGGAACCTTGTGTTGGCGGGGATCGTCTTGGGCATATTCGTTGTCTCCCCAAATTCCGTCAAAGTAGAAAAGGGACGTCAAGTTGGACGTTGCGAGATGGGACTTGGATGGAGACAGGCGGGTAAGACGGAAGCTGTCGGGATCGAGATGGAACAAGTATGCCGACACAACAGGATCCCAGAGCATACCGCTGTCGCAGTAGTCGAACAAAACCGAGTCATGCGTTTGCTCGCTACGCAGATCAAGAACAACAAGTTAGTAGGTGATGGACGACATGGCACCAGGTGGACCCTTACCCGGAAGCAGGATAATTGGCATGCGAGCCGAGTGCGCTATAAACGTATGGCTGTATGTTACTCGATTAGCAGCGAAGCGTCAGGAATGGGGGGGGGGCTTTTGCTTGGCGAAAGACTTACCCGGCCATCCTTGAGCATGACCCGTTCATCGTGCCAGTCGTAGGCTGCGCCGTCCGAATGCTGGCTGTAGTAGATGCCAGTGGGCTTCCCACCGCGGAAACGAACCATGTTATGTTCCCTAATAAAGATGATATTTCATTAGCAAGCGTGCCCAAATGGAGAATCGGACTTCCACGCACCAGTCCCCGACATGACTTCCGAAATGCAAACCGTCCTGAGAGCCGATGAAGCTGCCAAGCGGCGGCTTGACTTGTGTCATGTTTCCTCCTTGATCGTACGAGTAAAAGTAGAAATAAAAGGCGTCGACATCTTGGGAGTTGATCTCCACAACAATCACTACAGATGCCGTTGCATTGTGTAGTTTCCCATCTCGGTCCGGCTCTTGACCGTATAGCCACTGAGGGAATTTCGTAACGTCATCTTTGGAAGTGAGAGCAACTTTGTTGTCTCCAGCTGTGTTGAGGCGATCAAGGTTATCCAGATTGATACTTGAAGGATTTTCGACCGGTTTCCCGTTGATCATGGGCGTAGTGTGTTGCAAGTGCTTGATGAGGTCGGACGGTCTGAACGGATCCTCGGAGTGGAGCCAGACCAGAGGGGCTATCGAAATAACGACCAAACTTATTTAGCTCCTAGCTGATATATAACTAGACCATGGGAAACTTGTAACGCTGTGTTTCCAACTCAAAAGGGGACTGACTGTACCATGTCGTATCACATAACCAGGTACAACAGGGTCCTCGTCGGCCAGTATTGACGCCGAGACGAATGTTGCGCCAAATATGGAAAAACCAAAGAGGTAGAAGAAAAGCGGAGATGCCAGGGTTAGATTTCGAATTGTAAACACTTTGCGAAGCCGGCCGCAGAGCAGTGACAACGCAGAATGCATTTGCGTAGTCGTTGGAGCAGGAGAGATTTCACAAATATGAGGGCTCAGAAAATGAATGCCGTCCTTTTTCAAGGTGAAAATGCGAATGCTACCCCTGACGGAGATGACCAGGTGCCCGGGTGCTAGTGGGCTGTGGAAAACCAAGTCTCGTGAATCTCTGCTCGACTAAAGGTCGATAAAAACAAGGAGACAAAGGTATCTGTCTTTAGAAACATTGACTGCTGGGTTCTTTCTTTTTTTTTTCTTTTTTTTTTCAGGCAATAGACACCGCCCTCTCGATGGACAGGCCACGGGTCTATGGCTTTCCCTATCTGTGCCCCAGTCACACGCCTTTTGAGCTGAAAGTAATCTGTATGTATATACGAAAGGCAGCCCGCCGTCACATGTGAGACATTAGAATGATAGTCCCCTATTCGGCGAGGGCCGAGCCGTCGATCTCGATGCCTGATAGAATACTTGCACTAATTGCGAGCACGAGTTCTTATACTCTAACGCGTTTTATCATGTCTCATACCCTTCTCACATATGATAGATAGCGTGATAGTCTTCCCACGACTAAAATGGGGGGCCAAGATATCAGCCCCCCGCTATGATCGCCTTACCCGTTACGGGGCCGTGGGGGCCAAGCGGGCATGGCGGGTACCCAAAAAACATGGCCGATACAGACATTTGACATTTTAAACTACCAAATGGTGGTCCCATGGTTTTTTTTTTTTTTTTTTTTTTTGGTACCCGCTTGGGGCCCGTGGGGGCGCGGCACGGATGTTGCCTTCCGGTGACGCCGAGCCTTACGACTGGACGCAACTCTCCCGATTGGGCAGCCAGCCTCAGGAGCGCTGAAAAATGTCATGGACCAGGCCTGCCAGCCAATCAGACCAGGGCTGTCAGCCAATCGGCACCAAGTTGCCAAAGTCGGTGTATCGCGTTGTAGACAAGAAAAGTGTTCAACACAAAAAAAAGGCAGCCATCTCGTATTCGCTCTCTTTCCCTTCTTAAAGGCGAAAAATAGCCCCCCATGTATTTTGCTGCTGAGGAACAAGCAATGTGGTGATTCCCAATCTCGGAGATGCTTCCGATGGGATGTGCCCATTTCGAAATTTTTCGTGCACCCAAGTCTTTTCGGTCCTGTTTTTTTGTTCTTATTAACTTAAACTCGTTACCTGGCAATGCGTCATTCGTTGGCCATACTTGTTTACCTTGTTGCCATTCCTGTTGGTACCGTGCTGGCGGCGGCAGCCACGAATCACTTTCAGCATTGGTACCCGGAATATGGGTTTATTCTCGACCGCATCGTGCATAGCAACTGCTCGGAGCAGTACGAGCTCTATACCCACGGTACGGTAGATCGAAGTGAATGGAGAAACACGTCTCGCTGGCTTGGCGCGGGCGCCTCTGCAGCACATGTCGTGCCACTGGTGGAATGCATCCTCGAGCACTGTCCCGAGTACATGAAAAGCGGCATGTCCGGGGCCAGCGTCCTCTTGGGTCTGACGCCAAGTATCCTTGCAGCCTTTGGCTCTGATGCTGCCGAGAGATCGGTTTTGTCAGTCATTGGGAACCGCCCCTTTCTCGCTTTATGCCTCAGTGTTGGATCCCCGGCTGTGCCGCCCTTGCGACTATTTGAGTATCGCAAATTTACAGACATACTAGGTGATCGCAGTGGCAGGCTGATTCCAAAGTTCTACGGCTTCTACGCCGAAAGTATGATATTGATGGCAGAATACGCCTTTGTGTTTGCTGCAATAGCAAATAACGCAGCTCTCGGCTATGAGCTGGGTATCAGGGCCACTATAACTTTTGCCCCCCATCTGACATATCTTGTCTTGCTTTGGAGCTTCTTGGCTGCTGCTCCGCACATATTTGCAGCCATTGGCCTCTCACGCCTTGTCAGTATTAGGCCTTTATGCCAAAAGGCCTTTCACAGTCGACTCGCGACTTGGTTCGTACCTTGGAATGGCCGGGGCACTTTTTATCTCCTAACTTACGACGAAAAGCCGCTGTACCTGTCGCTTTCGAGCTTTGTATCAGTTCTCACCAGTGCACATTTTATTTTCGGGACACTGGTCTTTTCAAGCATGCTCTTTATTTCGATCCGAGATAGCTTACCTATTGTTGGCCGATATTTAGCTTCGGTTTTTGTTTGTCGAGTCGTCCTCATGTTTGAACTTGCAAGGCTCAGGCAACTTTATAACACAGGTGGCTATCGGCTGGTAAAACATGACGAGATTGAGTTGGACGAGTCGTTAGCTGGGCAATGAGTTGTTTTGGCACTTTATCGACCATTACTAAACACACTTGTGTGCATGCTGAAATTCTTATCAACAAATAGCCAGGCTGCCAGCATCAATTATACTCTCTTCGGGATACTAACTAGCAGTGCTTGATTTGTAGCAAATCATGTAGCTTTGATGATGCTTTTTTTCAGGGCTGTTGAAGCATTACCGACCATGTCTGAGGATAGTAGCAGTGCTTGATTTTTAGCAAATCATGTAACTTTGATGATGCTCTTTTTACTGACTACCTATGTTTGAGGATAGTAGCAGTGCTTGATTTTTAGCAAATCATGTAGCTTTGATGATGCTTTTCTTCAAGGCTGTTCAAGTATTACCGACCATGTTTGTCGGCATCCTGTCGCGACCCTTGGATACGCGCACGCCATCTAGCACGCCCATCTTACGTTATGCCTCCATGCCTCTCTGTTTACGATAGTACTGGAATCCAGTACTTCAGCAGTTCCTGGTGCGCGAGATTAGCCTCTTGGCGGTGGCGGGGCGCCCGCCATTAACCTTGTCGCTAGCGGGATAGGCCAAGCAAGGTCACTAGTAGGATCCTTGTGAACCTTGCCTGAAGTTATTACATCAACCAGCGCAACGGCAATGTAGCCGCCAATAGCTGTAAAGATGTGCCACCTGATTATGCATATTTAGAGGCCATCTTGAGCAAAAATGAAGACAAAAACTGCTTACCATCCATGTAGTTCAAAAACAAAAGCCAAGGGAAGACCAAATGTATGCTTCAAATTTGTCAACAGCTGGCACAGCCAGTCATCCAACAGCCAGACAAAGTATCCAAAGGCAAAATTTACTATGCCAAATGTAAGGAAGGAGTCTCGTTTCTGGAACTGGGGTACGTACGGCATCCAAATATGGCGATATTGCGAAGGTTGTTCCGAATGTGAGCATCAGGCACTTGCTGAGAGATGATTTTTAAAATGCGCGTCGCGATTAAATAAACGCCAAAGCCAAAAGTCGTTGCATGAAGGAGGAATTCATCCATGAGCATGTGAGTGACCATGACCGTCGTGAAGAGCATGCCAAGCAGCACGCCAACAAATTTGGTTCGTCGCGGGCTTGATTGGAACGTCAAGAGTCGGTACAACAGTGGCGTCGTCAGGAGATGCATGGATAATTCGTCGGCTAAAATCGGGTGAGGGATGATTCCAAAGGAAAAAGAAGACGGTGCCGCACGTACACATTTGAGTGTGGTACTTTAGGGTCATATGATAGCCAGCAGAGCAAGCCCCGACGCCAATCAATCCACAATATGAAATCAGACGAGCGCTGGTTTGGCTTTTCAGGTCGAATCTGGACAGGCCGTATACTCCATATGCGACTAAAAGCCGACCAAGGTCAGTCAATGCAAAGTTCCAACCATCACGGATCACGTAGACGATTCAACGAACCAAAAGCCAAGCTGCTAAGTGTATTGATAAACTCAGCAATATATCGCGTAACGACATAGTCCTAGAATTTACACCGTTGGGTTAGGGTCATTGTCGTATAGCACGACAATCCATGGGTGAAAATGTACCTCCTCGCAAAAACTAAAGATTGTGAGCTTTTAGCAGAGGAGCAAGGTTTCCTAAAACGTACTTCAGATACGATGTAGCCTCGCCCCAGAATGCGTTGCTCCATCCTTTATCCATTGTTTACGGCCGAGCGTTGCACAGGGCTGGTAGCAGAAGAGGAGAATTTCTAGATTCGTGCTTTGGAGGTGACCCCTTTTTGCTCATCATGGATGCTTAGTCATGAAAGCTGAGCCTAGTCCACGTACACTGCTGCAGGCAGCTGCAGTAGCTAAGCCTAACAAAGGTGAGCACGTGCGTCTAAGACAATGGCCAAGGCAGCACAAAGACTTGTCACGCATGGCGCCAAGAATCCTCACAATGACCTTGGCACAAAAACTAGACGTCATATGTTTCGGTTCAATCTCACGAGCGTAAGCTCGCAGGGCAGTGTCAGGCAAAGCTAGTAGTTATGGTGTCGGCAACCCGTTGCACCACAGATGGCCCAAGTCGGTACGGAATGCAGTCCATGTTGGCGAGGTGAGAAGAGCGCAAGGCAGTAGAGTTGATGTAACATACCACATAGTTGCAACGTACTATCAAGACCGAAACTGCCTTTGAGACGACGAGTATTTATGCTGCACTATCATGACCGGTGCATCTGCTTGGCCAGACGAAGCTTCATTGCTTTGAACATGCCCCTACATTTTTCATCAACGGGTCGATAAATTAACTAAAACAGAGATGGACTATTGGATCTACCACCCGAACCCTCCAAACAGAAAAAGCGGCAACAAAATGAACTGCATCAAGCCGGCAGACCTCAAAAAGCATGCCCGTTACCCGAGCCGCTCCAGCTGTTCCCCAATCCATCGGCACATAGTGCGGATGAATGCCCATGTTGACGATTTCTGGCTGGATACTAATGTAGAATCGCGCAAACTCCTCCATCTCCTCTACAGTGTACGGCACAGCCGGGGGCTTGTCATTGGCCTTATTTCCGCTCCCCATCTTGGCGACTCCTCTCGACCGCGTCTGCATCACCGACGCCGTATCCCTCGTCGCCGGACCGCGATCCTGCCGATCGTGCAGCTGAAAGAGCTCGTCCGCCTTGCACGAGATGGCGGGACCGCCCGCGGACACAATGGCCCGCTCCACGCAGCCATCCTTGATGAAAAGGGGCAGGTTGAACACCACGTGGGTCGATTCCTCGTTCGTCTCGGCCTGCCAGGACCAGCCCGTGAGAGCACCACAGCCATTCTCCTCCTTGTGGAGCTTCTTGCCGCCATCCGTCGCCCAGCCATCAATGTCGTAGATGGAAAACGTCCAGAAGAGAAAGCTGTCTGAGATGACGCAGCGTGCGTAGGGTGTTTGTGTTGCGGGCTGAATGGAGAGCGTCGTCTCAGGGCCTTGGTGGGGAAACAGGTAATCTTGCCAGACCGACTCGAACCACGAGTACTGCACGTCGGCGACGGATGTGGCCACATCGTAGGGGTCGGCCGTCGCGGGACCGACGTCCTTGCTGAGCAGGCCGTCGAACATGATGGTATGGTGTCCGTCGGGCCGGTTCGGGTCATCCGGGTCGTCCGGGTCGCCGCCGGAGCTGCCGCCGCCGCCGCCGCCGCCAAAGACGCTTGGTGGGCAGAATGGGCAGTCCGAGTCGCACCAGAGAAGGCACGGGCTCCCGCAACCGTGACAGTCTGGATGAGCTGTGGGCTCCGGTACCTTGCCCGACTTCCACGTCGGCGTCTTCTAGTTGAGAACCGGGTCGGTCGTGCCGGGCGTGGGCTTGCTAGACGGGCACGGATGGGGCGTGACGACGACACCAGTGGGAAGCAGGGTCCTGCCCCCGATTATGATGGCGCTCTTCCCAAACGTCTCCGTCTCCACGGGCGGGACATAAGTCTTGGTGCCCCAGATGACGGCCGCCGGTGTAGTCGTCGACGTCGACGTAGGGTTGATGATGAACGTCGTGCCGTCGATGAAGGGTGTGACCTGGACCATGAACGGGGGCGGCTGCACGGAGCTCGTCAGGATGATGGGTCCGCCGCCGGTGCTGCTCGCGTTGAGCGTGACGCCCCAGACGGGGATCGCCGTGGTGACGAGCGGGGGGATGGACAGGACGGTGTGCCAGGTGACGTAGACATAGGCCGGATACGTCGAGGTGATGCCGCTTCGCGTCGTCGTCTTGATTGTCAGGCTTGAGTAACTGACCACGGTGCTCCACGGCTCAAAACTGATAGTCGTCGGCGACGCGAGCGGCATCGGCGGCCACACGAGGGTCGCGCCAGGCGGCGCCGTGACGAGCTGCGTGACCGACTGCCAGATCTTGGGGTCGACGTAAATGGTCTTATGCGAGTCGGCAGCCCCGTTAGACTCCTCGCCGTTCTTGGACTGCAGGTCTACGGCCTAGTCGGCGGTCCCGAGGAAGTTCATGCCCTTGTAGAGGAGCTTGCGGAAGGCCTTGTTCTGCGGGCTTATGTGGGCGACCTATTGCGTATTGTTGAACATGATAATATCTGAGTAGGACCCCGGGTTGAGGTGCGTCTGCGCCGACGGGCTGTGCCCCAGGATTTCGTTGATCTCAAAGTCGGAGATGTAGCCGGCCGTGCCGGTATAGCGGCCCTTGTATGCGCCGGACTCTGGGCCGGTGTAGGTGCACTGCTCGGTCCAGCAGCCAGCCTTGGACATCTGGAACGAGCGGCCGTAGCTGCTGACGCCGACGATAATTATATCTGACGGCACGTCGGCCTTTGTGATTATGGATAGCGCGTTGATAGTCTTAGTAAGGTTAACGTGCGAGCGCAGGCAGTTGCCGAGGCCCTGCTCGTAGGAGCCGCAACCTAGGGAGGAATACTTGTTAGTGTAGTCCCACTACCCGTGCAGGTCGTACGTTATGAAGACGATATAGTTAACGACGAGGCTAATGCCCTAGATGGGAAAGTGCTATAGGTACTAGTATGACGCCGGCGCGGTCATGGAGATAGTCTTGCCCTCAGGCATCTTCTTTCGCAGCTATTAAAAGAAGAGGTAGAAGCCGACCTAGTCGTCGAGGGTGCCGGGGGGGATGCCGGGAATATCAGGCTTATCGGGGTACTCCTAGTCCTAGTCGACGCCGTCTAGGTTATTGTCCGTTAGGAACTTGACCACTTGTTGATAAGCTTGCTGCGGTTTACCTTACCGCGGAAGGCGTTACGGAAGATCTTATAGGTGGCGGGATCTGTGGAGAATGCCTAGCCACTAATAGAAATAATCTTCTTAATCCCTATTAGAGTCTATATTTATTTAGACTCGTCGGGTCGATATCGTGAGGGTACCTGCCGGCGCCCTTGACCTGCGGCCCGCAGGCGGCGTTCTTGACCGGCGCGGGCATTGGGGGATAGCCCTTGCTGAGACAGATGTTGTAACCTGCAAACACCTTGTTGCAGCCGTTCCTGGTCCGGTGACGTTAGACTGGAGATGCCAACAATATAGGTAGCAGAGCGCACATTCACTTGGAATCAACCACCTACCATCCCAATGTTTTCTTATTCCATTCTTCAATGTCGTCATTTTTGATTCCATACGTGGCTGATAATGCAGAGCAGCTATCTCCCATCTTGACCAGATATGAGTGACAGTAGCCGTCCGAGTCTGGTGCCAAAGCTCGCCTTTCCTTAACACTTGACGCGCCCGACGCACTGCAGCACAGTCGCTGCCCGAACACATACTTGCCGGACTGTGTTGCCCCTGGATTGTATTGGGCGAAATCGTTGATGCTCAGGCCACATTCGCGCGCCAGGGTTTCGAGGCCATCTCCCGCCTCTACCTGGATCGGGCTGCAGCCGTCTCTGTCTCCTCGCCCATTCAGCGTCGCCGGGCCCCTTGGCGGCCCATTGCTTCCAGAGACGTTGCCGTGGGATATAGTCGTTGAATTTGCTCCAAATCTAGCGCTGACAGCCAGTGGCGATGTGAGTGTCACCGGCTCCCAGCGCACCGAGGCCGCTTCGGTGTCAACGCATGTGCCGTTCTTCCACGACTGGAGCGCTCGCTGCACCCGGCCAAACTCGCCGTCGATGCCAATGTAGATTCCAAAGATATACCGGGCAGTGGAATTGCCACAAAGCTGAACGACAGTCTGCTCTGCGACAGTTTCGCCTTTTGACAGCTTGGCGCGAAGCTTGTCGAGCGCCGTCGTCAAGACGCCCTGGCCGGCCAGGCCGGATCCGGCGTACACTCCCACCGCAGCATTCCCCGAAGACGCAAGTTTCAGCGTCTCGTTGCATCCTGAGTCATTGGAGCTGTAAAATTCTTTTAGCAAATCCAGGCTGGCAGTAATGTCGGTCAGGTTCGTGACGGAAGAGTACCCGGCCTATAATACTCAAAAGTACCCTGCACTTCAACAGCTCTGGGGTGCTGGAGATGAATGTCCGCGCCACCTCTGATCAACACCTCGACTATTTCGTCAAAGTTGAGCTCCGCAGCGAGATACACAGGGCGGCCGCAAGAGTACTGCGGCCGCGGCAGATGCAATTCGGGGGCCTGTCGCGGGTGCCCGCGGCATATGTTGTGGTACGCCACGTTGGGATCTGCACCGTGGGCGAGCAGCAGGCGCACGAGCTCCATGTTCCCAAGACGCACGGCGCGTGCGAGAGGTGGTGTAAAGTGAGAGTCTTTTTTCAGCCCAGGATCGGGGCCAAAGATCTGGCAACAGTACAAATGTTGCTGCGGCCACTTGGGGTCCTTATACTCACACCTGACAGAGCTGGCGAGGAGAGCTTCAACAATCGGACGATCTTCCTGCTCCACGGCGAGACAAAGGGCCCTGGTAGCTGCACACTTTTCCGTCTTACCGGCCAGCCGGCGCACGAGAGCGAGGTTTCGACGCAACACGGCCGTAACCAGAGGAGGGCCGTGCTGGGGATAGCCGGCAAAGTTGATATCAGCGCCTCGTTCGAGAAACAGGTCCACAAGATCCATTCTCTGATGTTCAATTGCCCACTCTAGCGGTGCGACCGGAATCTCCGTGTCGCAGTGTGGCTCTGGCGTAATATAAGTATCATATGTCTCCTGCCACATAATAACTATCGCGTCGAGGTCTGCACCGCGATCGAGAATCTGGCAGATCATCTCTGCCCTGCACTGCACTTTGAGGGCAACTACGAGCGCTCTGGTTAGTTGAAAAGGCGCGCAAGACTTGGCCAGTGGTGAATTGGGTGGCGAGTATATGTAGCCAGGAAAATAGCAAGGCGCTCTAGATTCTCCCAATTCCGACAGTCGCAGGTTCCACCACGACAATATCGACTCCAGCTGTTCAAGACCGCAGAGCTTAGCTTGCTCGCTTGATAGAAGGGCTTCTCCAGTTACTGAGTTCGAGAAACGAAAGTCTGCGGCCATGTCATCCCAGACAATGTGCCATGCTGTGTCTGGAGGCGTTGGGCTGGAATGAATTGCTCGCGCTTCCTCGCTCATAATCACGCCGAAAGATCTCCAAAATAATATCGGGCCCATACATTCTTTCTGGTAGACCACACCCTGAGAAGTCCGCCGTTCCGGAAACCTTAAGGGCCTATCTTCATCTTCAGGTTCAAGGGTGAGCACGTCATCGTGGCTGCTGGACCGAAAGACATTGGTATCTCTATTGGCGCATTCTTGACACGCTATGCTCTGGAAAAATGAGGAACTCAGAATCTCTTGAGCACCCCTTGCACCTAGACGCTTCTCGGGGTCAGTGTGCAGAAGCATGCTCAATAGTTGGAGCGTACCCCATGTGAGCCCCTCTGCCTCATGCATTCACCATCTTCAGAGGGAAGAGAAGGGTTCATTTTGGCTCTACTTACAATCCCGTGAGAGTGGGAGTGTCCCCCCACACGGTCGTAAGTATGCAGCATTTGTGTGGTCGGAAAGTACATACATAGGTTGCTGTCACGAGAGCATTTCGCGGCTACTGTTTTCCGTGTTCTACATGTTGCGACGCGAGCGGCATGAATCAACAATTCGGGAAAACTGCGCTCTCGCAGTTGGCTTCGACTGAGCAGTGCTGCCCGACTCGAGTCGCATGTAGTAACTAGCGGCTGCATTGGTACCTCGTCGATCGTCCCTTTGCTCAAGTAGAAAAGACAGGCACATGGCACTTGAATTGTGAGACATTCAAGAACCTTATATTTCAATCTTATTCAAGTTCGAGATGCAAGTCATCAAGTCGCTCCTCGCCTTCCAGGCTCTCCTCTTGGCTCCTGCTGCCCTCGCTGAGAATATTGGTGAACGGTGCGACCACAATGTCGCCCAGGAGTACACCACCTGCGACAACGCGAAGACCAACATCATTTACTGCGACGGACGTAGTTCCCAGTGGACTTGGGCCTACACTTGCGGCGGCGGGTGTTGCTACAATGCTCCCGCGTCCATGGGCGGCCAGTCCATGGCCAATTGCCGTTGCTGAGATTCAGAACCTGGCTAGCCCAGTGAGTAACTCACAGTCAAAAGTACCGACATTAGCTGATTCTTCAAGTCCAGCGAATTATAAGGAAAGAGGGTTTGGCTAGTTACAAATTGTCAAAGAATGCGGCTAGCACGAAGACGGTAAAAGGAGAGATAGTAAAATAATTACTATAATATAGTAAGAGAATAGTAATAATTC